>JANHFM010001861.1:171183-183391 GCA_032468115.1 Grayia smithii | reverse complement strand
AAGAACGAGTTGAGCCAAAAAGGAATCCAACAATGGTTTATTCTGACCCACAATCGTCTCTTCAGCAAAGCAAGTACAACAATAAAAGTCAGCGTTGAGAACTACCACTTCTCAACGCCTTTTAAACACCGCGGGTGTGTCTCCACCAATCACGGATCCCAGCTTGCATGATGTCATTGTCGCATCCGGGTCTTTTGTGTGCTAATGCCCTTCCGCAGCGCATTCTCCTCCACCAGTGTTTTGTGCCCTATTGCCGACCGCCTGTATCACCCACCCCTGTGAACATATTCGGTCTGGACGTGCCGGTAAGCCTCGAGTAGGTCCTCGATCCTTTGGGCCGATTGTGGGGGTGGCAAGCCGCAAAGCTCGGCCTCGACACTTGGTAAAGCCTTAGCAGTATTCCAGCACTTACGACTTATACAGACAAGAAGACCAATTACCGCTTTATAAGACAATTGTACCAACAGTGATCTATGCCAGTGAAACACACAAACCACAAAAGCTCAGTGTGTTCCATCAACTTTGCTTATGGGGAATTCTGGGTATCATTTGGTGCAAAGATATCCCCAATGAGGAAATTTTGTGACCAAGTGGATTCAGGAAGTGGACGAAGGCCATTGTGACTGAATGGCAAATATACCTAGCATATTCTTTGCTTGTTAGAACATTGATACCTGAAAAATGCTGTACAATGGCAGCTGCCAGAGAGAATGCAGAGGCGAGGTAGACCATGCACAATGTGGCATCAGACATTTTAAGATGACTTACACACAGTGGACATCAATTGTGAAGATTCTGAAGATGCTGCTGTGAGTAGGATTCATTGCTGCCCTATGCACTTCATGCAAAAGGAACCAACAATGGTGAATGATAAAAAATTACTACAGTTAAATAAGATAAATACTCAGGAATGCTGATTCTACAAAGAAAAAAACAAAAAATCAGAACCACTGTTTTAATGACTATGCAGCAAGTATTCACAAATCCAGCAACAAAACAAAAGATGATTCATGGGTACCCGTTTTTCTTCACACATTTCCACAGAATGCTGAAGAGAACAAGAACACTTATTTATTTATTTATTTATTTATTTTATTTTATTTATTTATTACTTATTTATGCATTCTTAAAGTGGATTAATGAATAAAGAGACTGTATCCAGATATTATATAGATACAATATTATATACAATATATATATTATATAACTAAAAATCAGAATAGAAACCTGTCCTCTTAGAGGCACCATTAATTGGGTTATTTCCTTCCTATTCCTATGATTTTTTAAAACTAAATAGATCAATCTTTACAGATCATAATTTCAAAAGATATTTTATGTAGTGTTGTAGAGCAAGTTTGTACATAAAGAATAGTTGGAATCCTAAATCAAATCAGAATCATTAATAGTTAAAGTCGCATTTTCTTGCTTACCATAAAATTCTTGGGGGGGAAACTGTGCCTAATTGAAAATTCAAAATTCATGTAGAAAATATTTTACACAAATGGCCTACATACAGTTTGCATCAATGAACTAGAGAACTGTCTATTATTCTGATTCTCTTTGAGAAGTAAAATCAAAATAGGAACATTGCTGTTTCTGAAAACACAAAATTTAGTATCATATAGTTTTCTTTTTGTTAGGCACCATATTATAGATGTACCAGTGGTGGGTTGCCCACCAGTGGTGGGTTGCCCCCGCACGAATAGGTAGCGGTGATGCTGTGATGTCACCAAACCGGTTCTACGCGTCCCGGACCACCGCCCCCCGTGCACCCGCACTTACTGTTCCATGCGCAGAGCGCACGGAGCGCTTGCGTGCATGCGCAGGAAACTTTTTTTGACGTTTTTTTGATGCTGAATCATAATAGAACTTCAAATTGGGCAGTTTAAGACCTCCTCGCTCCCATACGTCTTGCATAATTTTAAGTTTAACTCTCGGTCTTTTCCCTGCCCAGATAAATTTATTAATACCTTTCTGCCATTCCTCCAAATACGCATCTTTCTTAAGTACAGGTATCATTTGAAACAAAAATAAAAACTTCGGTAGAATATTCATTTTCACAGCTGCAATTCTCCAAAGTAAGGACAGCTGCAATTTTTTCCAACTTTCTAACTCTTTTTGTACCTTTGACCATAGCAACTCATAATTATTTTTATATAACTTTATATTTGATACTGTAATATATACCTCTAAATATTTAACCTTCTTAAGTATTTCAAATCCAGATAGCCCTTCCAACTGTTCCTTCTGCTTTCCAGTCATATTTTTTACAATCACCTTCATTTTTTGCTTATTTATCTTAAATCCAGATACGTGCCCATATTGCCGCATTATTTCCAACAGCTCTTGCACAGATTGGTCTGGTTGAGTAACAGTAATAACTAAGTCATCTGCAAATGCTCTTAAGAATTAAGAAATTCTTAATTTCTTATTTTAATTCCTTTTATTTTATTTGACTCACATAATTTGATCAATAAGATTTCCAACGTTAGGACAAATAATAATGGCGACGGGGCATCCCTGTCTGGTACCCTTTTCAATTTTGCAAGGTTCTGTTAGGCTACCATTTATGATTATCTGTGCTGTTTGTTTCTGATACATTGCCCTAATAGATTGTACAAAACAATCCCCAAATTCCATCTTTTCTCTCACCTTTATCAAGAACTGCCAGTTCAATTGATCAAACGCTTTCTCCGCATCTAAGAAAATCAGCGCTGCAGGGACTTGGTTATTCCTTTCCAAATATTCCAATACATTCACAATTTGTCTTGCATTGTATTTCATTTGTCTACCACTTATAAAACCTGATTGGTCATTATGAATCATCTGTTGCATAATTGGCATGAATCTATTTGCCAATATTTTAGCAAAAATCTTATAATCAGTATTCAAGAGGGAAATTGGTCTATAATTTTTTGGTTGGCTGTGATCTTGGTCTTCCTTCAGAATCAGTGATATAAATGCTGTTCTCCACGATGGTGGAACTTCTCCTCCCATTTGTATTGCTCTAAATAATTCCTTAAGAGGTTCCACCATTTCACATTGTAAATTTTTATAATAAGCCGCTGTCAAGCCATCTGTTCCCGGTGCCTTCCCCACTTTCAATTGTTTAATAGCTAAAATAATCTCCTCCGAAGTTATTAATTGATTCATTCCATCCCTTTGCATCTTTGTAAGTACAGGAATATTCACTTCTTGCATATATTTATCTATATCTAACCCTTGAATTGTATCTTTAGCATATAACTTTGTATAATATTCTAAAAATACCTTTTTTATAATATTTTGTTGGAAGACCTCCTGCCCTCTATACTCTATTTTTTCTATAGTACGTGATTTCTGTTTCTTCCGTAATATATAAGCTAACCATCTGCCTGGTTTATTAGCATTATAAAAGGTATTATGTTTTGCATATTTTAAATTTGTCGCAACCTGGTCTGCCATTAACATTGTAAACTGACCTCTCAATAAATTTATCGTTTCCTTAACTTTTTTATCATTTGGGTTCAAAATAAATTCTCTCTCTTTTTTCTTTATTTCCCCCTCTAACTCTTTTCACTTATGTTTTTGTCTGCGTCTTGTTTTATTATTTAAATATATTAAAACCCCTCTCATATATGCTTTACTCGCATCCCAAACCATTTCCATTGAAGTACCTTTAAACATACTCATTTCAAAAATAAATTTCATCTGTTTTTTACACTCTAAAATATTAGCTTCATATCTAAACAAGTTCTCATTCAGCCTCCAAGATCGCCTTTCACCTTTCTCCTTTGCCAGTTCCATCCATACAGGACTATGATCTGTTAAAGTTCTCGGACTTATTGTAATTTTCTGTACCCTGAAAAAAAGATCATTAGTAATTAAAATAAAATCAATTCTTGAAAAAGATTGGTGCCTATATGAAAAAAAAGTAAAATCCCTCTCTTCAGCATGACAATCCCTCCAAATATCTCTCAACTCCAAGTATAATATTTGGTTTCTTATTGTACTGTGATAGGAACATTGAACATGGTATATGGAGAAAATTATTATTCCAATTAGATAAATAACATTGGAAAACAAAGATTTCCTGAACAATTTTGGGTGTATTATATAGATTTTGGGCTGCTAATCATGAAAACAATTTGTAACTTCACCTATCTTGTACTATTCTATAGAAATCTCTGTTTTTACACAATGCCAATATACATTCTTCAGTACATGTTGGCTATACTGCTGACAGGAAAAGAAACATACAAAAATATGGAATAACAAAAATACTTTTGCCACTGTTTCACATAAAACTTGGATTGATGAAAAAAAAATTGAAAAAGAAAAAATGAAGTTTTTCATTTTTTTTAAGACATATGTTTCCAAGAACAACTAATGCCAAGATTAAGGAGATTATTTTTGTTGGTCCATATCAGATACATCATCAATGACAAGTGGTTCAAACAGTTGGGCCATAGAAAATTTCTGGAAAGCATTCAAGAATGTCATTGATAATTTTCTTGGAAACTACATTAACAAACTTATTACAGCATGCAAGACCATGAAATCCAACACATCACTGATTATTCATTTTCTGCATTCACACTTGAATTTCTTCCAAAAATACAGGTACAGTGAGTGATGAACATGGTGAAATTTACTCCAGCACATTGCTACAATAGAAAAACAATAACAGGAATTACTGCTGGCTGACTATTTTGGTCTCCACAGCAAGATTCATCACCAAGACAAGATTCAGACACCAAGGACAAATGAAAACCAGCAGCAAAACTCTTTTATTCCTGTTGATGCAGTGGGTTGAAACATTATGTGATTAAATACATTATAGTCTATAAATATATATAAATACATTAAATACATTAAAAGTTAATGTCATATTTCTCAAGATTCCTACATGATACAAACATTCTGAAGTTATGTTTGTGTTCAGCTTGAAGAGGTGTGTCACAATCACCAAAAGATTTTCAAGAAGCACTTGAAAAAAGTAGTTGTCCAGTATAACCATACAATTTCTTATAAATTCTGAGAGAAACAGGTAAAATGTCTCAAGGTCTTCCCACCCTAAGTTGCTCTGTTTAGTCAAATATGAATTAGCTTTTAAAAATCATTATGATCAGGTCAGATTTGCTGATCATAAAATTTAGTGCTCAATATCTTTTTTCTTACTACCAAATATTATGGAAAGCTCTAAAAGACAGTATATTGAAAACCCTTTTTAGCAGGGGATGACTTTCATGTAGTATGTTAGATAGTCCATGAATATTTATCAGAGCTGGAGCTTTAGAGACGGCTTTGAATGAGAGGCATAACAAATTAAAGATATATATTCCATTCAAATGATTTCAAAACTACAGCTTAACTGCCCAGATTCTTTTCAGGGATTCATGGTTTGTATAGTATGCATAACCATATTAAACAACTGCAGTGGATTCTTTTTGGTATTATAAATGTTAGACATGGAGAGAGCCAACCCAAGTAGGATTGCAGTACAGAGAAAAATTAAAGCTTTCATCTTCCAAAACTATGATCTAGATGTTGTAAGTGTACCTACTTTTGAATAAAAAGGGGAAATGTAGGTGCTCCCTTTGCTATGAAATTTTATAATAACATTTAGGAACATTTTCCATCATTGTGACAAAAAAAATTACAGGGTGCATACAGAAAAGATCTTAAGAGTTGACATATGTTAGAAGTGTTCTTTTTTCAGGAAAAAAAGGTATGTCAATACATCATCAATATTAAGAGAAATAAGCTTCGTAAAGTTCAATAGATGTTGTGGAGTTTTCATGACCTTTAACGCACCATATTAAAAGTTTCTTCAGAAGAGGAAGAAATATCATCTTGTCACCTGGAGATTGAAATTGAACTGTTCTGAGATGAACCTGCTGTTTCTTCTGCAGGATGAATTCTGCAGGATGGGCAAAATGTCAGGATAAAAATAAACCAACTGGAAAAGAAAACATTCAAAGTATAGACTCATAGAAACTGCTGAAATATATCCCTTTTAAAATCCATGGCTCTTCAATGGTCCATATCACACAAAATCACCTTCCAAATAGCAAGCTACTAGATATGGTGCAACTCTAATATTTATAGATTTCATAGAAACACATTTAGTTAAACTTGGTTATATGCTATGTGTTAATTAGCTCCTAAGAACTAAGACAGAACCATGCAAAACCTGTCAATATACAAGGAGGAAGTAAAGGAAATATTATGATTTAAGGCAAATTACATTTAATCTTTCATAGGTAATATACAATTCCACCTGTTGTTCTTATATTCAGAAGTAAATAGGAATGCCAAGTTCTAGATTAAAAGTTAGAGCATGGAATGGAAAAAAGTTTTACGGTAATTATTTTTTTTGCTATGTTCTCCATCTGACTTGAGGCTTTCAGTGCTTGTAATGTGCATAGAGGATAAAACTTTATTTTTATGCAATCTTTTCTCCTCTTTGCAAATTATATAGGGAGGGAATCCATAATACAATTATGAACATTTTGAACATTAAAGTAAACATAGTTGAATTCTATCTGGTAAAAGATATTCTGGACCTTGTTCTCAGATTCAAATCTTTGCTATGATTCTGGACTACTTACAAAACATAGTGTCTCATCAGTTTTCCTAGAAACATGGACCAAATTATGATTCATGATAGTGATGCAGACTACAGGTGTGGGAAGGAAGATGTCAGAAATCAGCATCAGAGTTTAGAGAAGCAAAGGATGTTCTGAGGATGGTCCACCTATGCTTCATAATGTTAACAAATATTATTTGGTGCAAAGGGAGACAATACTCTACTGAAGTTCGCTGTCGAGTCGCCTGCTCACCAACAGGGATGGGGCCGGGGAAGGGGTCTGCTGCTGCCCCAGAGGGTCTTACTGCAGTGCTGGGAGACTGTCATTGCTGCTGTCACTGAAGAGGGACAATGGCAGCATCTGGCCATAGCGATTACGTGCACGGGTGTCGGGTGGAGGGTTTAGCGGCTGCGCATAGCACTGGGTGAGCCGGGAGCAGTGGTAGGTATGATGACGTCACCCTGGTGTGTCCGCATCAGCTGCTGGTGACGCACCACTTTCAAATCATATAAAGAGCGCTGAGAGGCAATAGCCCACAGTGCTGCCTTTACTCCCACCGAGGAGTCGGACTCATTCCCTGCGGTTTGGAAATAAACTGAGTTAACCCTGAACGATGACTGCAGCTTGCCTTTTTGCGCCTCTGTGTTTGTTGGAGTGAGATGAAGAGGGGGAAAGGGCAGAGGGAGCCAACAGGAAGGCAGTGCTAACCTTTGGGATCGGTGAGTTTGGCAATGGCAGAGGGTAGTGACACAAACCCCGGGTTGGAGCAAACGCTGGAAGAGGAGGAGGGGGAGCAGAGCCAGGAGCCCACTGCGGCAGAGGAAAGTGAACAGATGGTGGTGCGCCTGAAAAGGATGGCGGTGACTGAAGGCAGCAGGATGTGAACATGGGGAAAGGAGTGGCTCATACCCCCTCTCCAGCAGTATGGCGAGGTGGGGTTCCACCTGGAAGGGCTTTGCAGGACACAGCCCCCTTCCAGGAGTGGCTGGAGAGATGTTGGACCAACGAAGAGGGGGAACGGAGCTGGGTTGGGCTGGGCTCAAGCACCTTAGAGATCCTCCATGAGAAGTTTGAGGAAGCCAGTTTCAGGGTGGCCCCTGCTAGGCAGCCGTGGGCTCCAGTGATGGACTCTTCCCTACCTAGGTGGGCACAGTGGGATAATCGTGGACAGCCCCAGCCCCTGTCTGATCAGGGAGGTCACAGCGGCCTGATGATGACACAGCAGCCCCTGGTGACTCTCTGAGGGGTGGCTCAGCTGGTAGAGGGTTTTCAGAGAATAAGCCAGGTGGCGGATAGTTGGGGGCCCCTGAAGACCAGTTGCAGGGGGGACCCCTTGGGCAAACACTGGTCACATGGATGCCGGGACAATGGCCGAGACAGCAGTTGTGGGGGCCCCCACCTATCCCAGCTAGTTTTGATGGTAATCCAGAAAAGGTCACCTTATTTATGAGCCAGGTGTTAGGTTACCTGGACATCTATGGACGGTACTATCCATCCCAATGGTCTATCGTAGTGGCCATCACTGGGGTCCTGAAAGGGGAGGCAGCTGAGTGGGTGGCTGACCTGCATAGTGACCACACCCAAGAGTTGGTGGATGTACGACTGTTTTTGGATGGATTGAGGTCCCGGTTTGAGGACAATACGAGGATACGTATAACAGAAGGGGAATTACTAGCTCTGCAGCAATGGGGATGACCAGTTAAGGAGTACGTTACTGAGTTTCAAAAGCTGGCTGGACGATTGCGGTCTTGGCCTGAGCGGCTACTAGTCCACCAGTTTCATGTAGGGATGGACCATGACTTGAAGCAAGCATGTCTATACCAGGGGTTGGGGCCACACCTGGCCGATTGGTATAGTGCTGCCATGGAGTTAGATGTAGGGCTCCGTTTCCTTGTCGACCTGTCGCAAGGGTTCCCGGCCGGGTGTTTCTGCCGTCAGATACCAGTGCAGCTCCAAGAAACCTAGGACCCCCCTACACTGTTTCTGATGTGATCAAGTGGGCCATCGTGTTGCCAAGTGTCCGATGCCTCCACCCCGATCCTTGACTTCACGCACGGTGCGGCCCGGAGGATGGCTGGGGGATCGCTCGCTGCTCCCAGCAGAACGGCCTAAGCGGTCGGCCTCTCTTTCATCTGGCATCAACCTCACTTTGGTCAGCACTGGGGGAGACACCACCTTTGACACCGGACGGGTCATGGAGGAGGTCACCTGGAGTGAAGAAGGAGAAGATGTGAATGGACGTCAATGGTGAGTGGACCTGTTATGCCCTTCATGCTTCCAGTAACCCTACATGACCCCCAGGGCACGAAGTCACCTCGGGTGATTGTTGGATACGGGGTGTACCCGGTGCTTAATGTCCATGCTGACCGCCAAGAAGCTAGGGTTGGTGCTCAAAAAACTAAGGAGACTGATTCTGTTTGAGCAAATGGACGGTTCATTCCTTGGAGGCCAACCAGCTGTATGGATAGCCGATTTGGTCCGTTTAGAAATAAATGAGCATTGGGAGTGCCTGCGGTTTATTGTAGTGGACAAGACGATAGAGCCCATCGTGTTAGGATTATTGTGATTAGATAGATGGAAACCAATCATCTAGTGGCAGGGTGGGTATCATAGAGTCCACATGGCATTGGGCCCTGACCCTCCAACCGAAAATCCAGTCCCTGTCAGTGGTAGCAGTCAGGACCAGTCCTCAACCATGGAGCCTCTAGACCCAAGGATCTCCGTGGAGAACCAGATTTATGGCACATCTTTAGTGAGGCTGAATGCGAAAGCCTTCCTCTGCATCGCCCTACGGACTGTGCCATTGAATTGATCCCAGGGGCTACTTTCCCAAAGCCGTGTATGTATGCCATGACTAGACCCGAGTTGCAGGAGTTAAGGGAGTATATCGATAAGAATTTAGCAAGGGGTTTTATACAACCTAGCCAATCACGCATAGCAGCACCCATTCTATTCCGGAGGAAAAAAGATGATGGGTTATGCCTAAGTGTGGATTTTCGGGGGTTGAACGCGGTGTGCGTGGAATGCTTGTACCCCTTACTGCTTATTCAGGATTTGCTCGCAACTCTTGCCACCGGTCGAGTGTTTACGAAGTTGGACCTCAGGGAGGCCTACTACAGGATAAGGATCAGGGAGGGCGACGAGTGGAAGCCCATCTTTAACTGTCTGTTAGGAAGTTATCAGTTTAGAGTAATGCCCTTCAGCCTCCAAGGTGCCCCGGCCATGTTCATGCAACTGATAAACGAGGTGTTGCATGAATATTTATATCACAGGGTCTTGGTGTACTTAGATGACATACTCATCTACACTAAGACTATGGAGGAACATGTCAGCTTGGTCTGAGCTGTTCTGCATAAGCTTGGGGAGACAAAGCTGTTCGTTAAATTGTCCAAATGTGAGTTCCATCTAGAAGCAGTTGTGGGTTGGCAAGCCCCAAGAACCCAAAAGCAACTACAAAGCTTCTTGGGGTTCGCCAACTTCTACCGGCAGTTTATACCATTGTTCGCCGCCATAGCTTTGCCTCTAACCTACCTGTTGTGTATGAAAGGACAACTTAAACCTCGACCAAGTCAGACTATACCATGGATGCCTAGGTGTCAACAAGTATTTCACCAGTTGAAATCTTTGTTTTCGAGAGAGCTGATTCTCATACACCCAGATCCACTAAGCCCTTTGTCGTACAAGCTGATGCTAGTGATGTCGCTGTAGGTGCATTTCTCCTTCAACAAAATGCTCAAGGGTGTCTACAACCATGGGCCTATACTTCCCGGAAACTGACGCCCACTGAAAGGAACTGGGCCGTTTGGGAGAAAGAGGCCTCTGCTGTGAGGTGGGCTTTGCTGACCTGGCGACATCTGTTAGAGGGAGCAACACATCCCTTTGAGGTCTGGACAGACCACAAGAACCTGGAGGCCCTTCAGACCCCAAGGAAGCTATCCCTCAAACAGGTGCGCTGGGCCCTATACTTCAAACGCTTCACATTTACGTTAAAGTACGTTCCAGGAGGGGAAATTTTCTGGCTGATGCACTGTCCTGGATGCCTCAATATCGTAGCCAGAGGGAGGCACTGATGCAGCTGCTGATAGTTGCAGCCCCACAAGGGAATGCCAGGGTGACCAGGAGGGCATGGGTGGGTTCCGACAGGAGCTCCATGAGACGAGAAGTTCCAATAGGTGGTTACGAAACAATCCCTCCCTCATAACGGTTAAGGACGGGATAGCGTGGAAGGATGAGAAAGTAAATGTCCCCCAAGCATTGTGCAGCACCGTGTTGCGACAGTGTCATGATAGTAAGACCTCAGGGCACTTTGGTTTCCTCAAGACACTACATACAGTGAGACGGCAATTCTGGTAGCCAAGCCTGCAAAAAGACATGGCCGACCATGTCAGGACATGCACGGTATGTATAAAAGGAAAACCACTGACTGGGAATCCAACAGGGTTATTACAAACCGTAGCATATCCCACAGAGCCCTGGGAAATTATTGCGATGGACTTCATCGTGAATCTCCTGAAAAGCAAAGGCCATACCATTATCTGGACCATTATCGATCTATTTTCAAAACAGGCACACTTCGTGCCATGTAAGGGGTTGCCGTCCACCAAACAATTAGCTCTTCTGTTCATGCAGCATGTCTACCAACTACACGGTGTGCCCCGACGCATCATTTCCGATAGGGGCATTCAATTCACCATGAGATTGTGGAGGCATTTCATCCATCAAATAGGATCCAAACAGGGACTAAATACTGCCTACCATACCAACACCAATGGTGCTGCTGAAAGAACCAACGCCATGGTGGAATGGTATTTGCGATGTTATGTTTCTTACCAACAAGACGATTGGGTTACCCTGTTACCGTTCGTGGAAGTGGCGTACAATAATGCGGTACATAGGAGTACAGGGTATACCCCTTTCCAGATAGTAACTGGGAAAGAGTTCCCGGCTATCCCCGAGTTAACCCCACCTAGAACCAGAGCCTACACCCCTTCAGAATGGGCCACGAAATTACAAAGTGTGTGGCCATAGGTGAAAAAGGCATTAGAAAAGGCTGCCAACGAATATAAAGTACAAGCTGACAAGAAGAGACTAAAGGGCACACCATTTCACATTGGAGAAAAGGTCTATCTATCCACAAAGTATTTACATTTGCGACTACCAAGTAAAAAACTTGAACCCAAATTCATAGGGCCGTTCCCCATAACTAAAGTCATCAACCCAGTAACTGTCACCCTTAAACTACCGCCCCTGTTAGGGAAGATCCATCCCATGATCTACAGCAGTTTGTTAAAATGGGTAGTGGGCCCATCTGTCCCCGAGAAACTTCCCCCTGGTCCAGTCTCCCGTGGGGTCTATGAGATCACAGGGATCCTGGATGCTAGGGCACGCAGGGGGATTGTGTACTACCTGGTCCACTGGAAGGGGTACCCAGATATTGAAGCATCATGGGTATGTGTTGACAATGTCGACACACCAGCCCTAAGGCGTGCATTCCATCGTGACCATCCATCCAAATCCAGACACCCTGTCAAAGTCCCATTGCAATCCCTCCCCAGGAAGGAAATACTCTCAACACCAGGTTAAAGAGTAAAAGCTTTTACTGGAGAAAGTTAGAGAAAATGGTAGAAAGGAATTCC
>JANHFM010001861.1:124629-142705 GCA_032468115.1 Grayia smithii | reverse complement strand
TATTTTGTTTTCCCTGGAGTTGTTTTGTTTTCTTTATTTGTTGAATTGCTTCTAGTTTGGATTTTGTTTTTTATTTTTATCCTTTTCGAGAGTGTAGTGGTGATTCTTCCGTTCCCCCCCACCACCTTTTCTTTCGTTGCTGCCTTTGGCAGCGTGGTTTGGATTGGGGGGCCCTTTTTTGGTGCTGTCTGGAGCTTACAGAGCCTGCCTTTACTGAGGAGGTTGCAGGTGAGTCGGGGGTTCAGTATGCAGTTCAGTCCATAGAGCTACAAGAAGAGATAACCCAGACTGGCACCTCCCATTGCACTCCACCATGGAGAATAGGGCATTGGTTTTACCATGATATGCCCTTTCTCATGGGGTGCAATGGAAGGTGTGGTGGCAATTTGCATGGCTGCAAAGGTATTTTTACGCCAAATGCAGCCTCAGCACTGATCAGCTGTTCCTGGCTGGAGCACTTGCCGCATTTGTTTTAACCTGCCCTTTTCTGGATGTGCCAGCCTCTGAGAGCTTGGGCACGTTACCAGGGGGTTTTGTCCAGTCACACCAGCCTGTTCCAGCCTGGGTGTGGACTGGTTCTGGGCTGTGGTTTTCATTGCAGGCACTCATTTTTGCAGGAGCGCATGGGCAGAGCCGCGTGATCATGCCAGCCTTCTAACCTGGGACGATCACTTTCTTTTAATTTTTTAATGTTCATTTCTTTTAAATTGACTTTTTGGTTTTTATCCTTTTTGACTTTTTGCGGCTTGTAGTCCGGATTGGGAGACTTTCCAGTTTCTCTTTCAATTTCCCAGCGTGGTGTAACTGCCCTGGTGGTTACTGGAATCCCTCCCCCTTTTGGGGGGGATTTCTGGTTACGTTTCCTACCACCTTTTGTTCTGTGTGCCTGAGGGCTAGCTTTGCAGCCTTGTCTGGCCTCAATGCAGCAATTCATCAGAGTGCTGCCTTGGATTCAGTCTGGTGGCCACGGCCTTGACCTGCCCCATTGCTTTGGGATTTGTTTTTCTGCCTAGAGTTTTTGTTTGTTTGTTTTTTTGTTTATATTTACCGGCTTGTCATGGAAGACAGTGGTAGACAGGGTTCTACCTCTGCTGAAGGGGCTGGGTCTCCCCAGCCTGAGAGAGCTGGTAGGGCGGCAGCCAAACCTAGATTGGCCAGCCTGGCAGCAGCAGCCAAGATCAGCACTAAAGCCAGGGCTACCAAGAAGTCTTCTAAGGCGGAGAAGTCTGTGCGGACTAGGCAGAAGGCATTGGACAAGGAATTCAGCAGAGCTGCAGTTGGAGCTGGGGCACTGGTTTTGCCCTCCTCCAACCCCGTGGGTCAACCATCAGTATCCTCAGCTGCTCACCACGCCCCTCAACCTTCAGCTGCCTGGTCTCCTACCTGGTCTCCCGAGCGGCCCAGGGTCTCTCAACCTGGTTCGGCTTCTTCTGCACCACAGGCGCCAGCACCTGCAGCTAATCTGCCTCCTGCTGTTCCGGGCCTTGGTCAGTCTGCCCGTGGAGAAGGGGCAGTTTTCCCAAATGTTGCAGCAATGGGTTGAGCAGACAGTGAGGTGGGTCCTGGCTGAGGGCCAGCAGCAGCAGCAGTAGCCTGTACCTTCGACTAGCCGTACTCGGGAGCCAGAGGCTGCTCCCTTGGAGTCCAGTGGTCAGGAGGAAGACTATTTAGATCCGGCTTCTCTGGCCATTTCTGAGCAGAGTTTGGAGGCAGTCAGTGAGGTCTTTGATTGGGACACGGAAGCTCAAGGGAGACCTACCTTTAAAGGTCTTTTTAACCCAGCCCTTCTTAGGCCCTTGATTCTTAAGGCTCGGGCTTAAGAATTGGCATAAGACCAATGCCCTATTCTCCATGGTGGAGTGCGATGGGAGGGGCCAGTCTGGGAGGGGCCAAAGCCCACAACCACTATGGGTGGGAACTATCCTGGGCCAATGACCCCACCATTTCATGAACCCTCTGTAGCACCCTCCGGCCGAAGAAAGCCTCCGCCAAGGCAAAGGAGTCAATCTTATAGTGACAGATGAATGGAGTGGGAGAAGCCCATGTGGCCGCCCTACAGATATCCTCTACAGAGGCCTGAGAGGCCCAGGCTGCTGTAGCAGCCGCACTATAAGTGGAATGCGCTGTGGTCCCTTGCGGGACCGGGAGCGACTGAACCTCACAGGCAGTCGAAATACAAAACCGAAGCCAGCGCCCCAATGTGGAGGAAGAAACCTTGAGACCCATGGTGGAAGGCCGAAAGGAAACCCACAGAGATTCAGATTTCCGAAAAGATGCAGTCCTAGAGATATAAATCTGGAGGGCCTGCCTCACATCCACTTTATGCCAAGAAACTTCCAAAGCGTGCCGGGGCCTAGAGCAAAAATCCGGCAGAACCAACTCCTGACTCTGGTGGAACAGGGAGTTGACCTTCGGAATGAAGGAGGGGTCTAATCTAAGAACCACCCTATTAGAATGAAACACACACAATTCTTTCCTCACCGATAAGGCCGCCAACTCAGAAATCCAGCGGGCTGAAGTAACCGCCACCAGGAAGGCCACCTTACAGGAAAGGAGACGGAGACTGGCCTCCCACAGAGGCTCAAAGGGGGGCCTGGTAAGGGCTTGCAGAACTGGGGCCAGGTCCCAGGAAGGATAACGGTGAACAGGAGGAGGCTGGATGTTAGAGGCCCCACGCAAAAAGGACCTAATCCTGGGATGGCTAGCTAATGAGTCCTTATCCCCAAATGCCAAGATGGAACCCAATGTAGCCAGCTGTCTACGTAGAGTGTTGGGCGAAAGATTCCGCTCCAACCCCGCCCTCAGAAAGTCCACAATGTCTGCGATGGAAGCAGACATCACCTCCACCCAATGTTCAGCACACCAGGCCACAAACGTAGACCAAATGACCTCATAAATGCGAGCTGTGGATGGGTGCCAAGCCGCCTGCAGGATCTGGATGGAGGCTTCCGACATCTTTTCCCCTCTCAAAAGTTGCTGCTCAACCTTCACACAGCTAGCTGTAGGTTCTAGGGATCGGGATGCAGTACTGGGCCCTGGACGAGGGAGATCCTGCTTGGGGGGATCCTCCAAGGTCTGGCAATGGACAGACCTACCAAGTCAGCGAACCATGGCCTCCTGGGCCAATGAGGAGCCACCAGCACAAGCTCCGCCCATACTGACAGCACCTTCCTGACGACAGCCGGAATCGGAGGCAGAGGAGGGAAGGCATAAAGGAGGCCTTCAGGCCACGGGAACTGCAGTGCGTCCAGCCCCTCTGCTCCTGGAGACAGGAACCGTGACAGGAACCAGGGAAGCTGAGCGTTTTCTGCCGATGCGAAGAGATACGATCACCAGACGGCTGAAGCGTGAGACAAGCTCCTGAAACAGGTCGGGATGGAGCTGCCACTCTGATGGATCCACTGTCGCTCGACTCAACCAGTCTGCCCTCACGTTGTCCACTCCGGCAATGTGATCTGCAGTCAAAGACAAAAGATGGGCTTCCACCCAGGTGCAGAGAACGCTCGCCTCTGCCATGAGCGCACGTGAGCGGGTCCCCCCTGCAGGGCCACATGGGCCTTCGTGGTGATGTTATCTGTGAGAAGGAGCACATGCTGTCCCTCCAACAGTTCCTGAAACGCTAGCAAGGACAAGCGAACTGCCCGAAGCTCCAGCCAATTAATGCCCTGGCGAACCTCCTCTTGAGTCCAGTGCCCCTGCACTGAGTGGGAGTCACAATGGCCACCCCAGCCGATAAGGCTAGCATCAGAAGTAACGGTAATACGACAAACCTCCTTAAAGAAACACCCCTTATCCAGGGCACCAGAAACCCACCAGTCAAAGGATTGCAAAACTTCCAAGCTTGCTCACCCTTCCTCTGAAAGGGAAGAAGGAACCACTGCAGAGGCCTAGCGTGGAACCTGGCCCACAGGACTATGGACAAACAGGAAATCATCTTCCCTAATAATTGAGACAAGCTATGCACCGAAGCTGAGCCCTCCCACCGGATCAGGTGAACTGAATCCCTAATACTCTCCCGGCGGTCCTGGGACAAAACACCTGGCCAGCCCGGGTGTCTATCAGAGCCCCCAAATGCACTAGTTGAGTAGATAGCATCAGTTGGCATTTGTCCAAATTGACTGAAAACCCATGGTCCCTAAGGACCCTGATGGTAGTAGTCAGATCCCTTTCTGCCTGATATTTGGACGAGGTCTGAATCAACAAATCATCCAGATAACACTGGATCCTGATGGGAATCAAGCGAAGATGGGCCGCTAAGACTGCCAGGAGCTTGGTAAAGGTATGGGGAGCCGATGCCAACCCAAAGGGCAGGGCCACATATTGGAAGTGGCGGCCAGCATAACAAAACTGTAAAAAATGCTGGTACCCCAGGCAGATGGGCACATGAAGGTACGCTTCCGTCAAATCGATGGAAGCCAAAAAATCACCCTCCCTAATACCAGAAAGAATGGACTGCAAAGAATGCATCTTAAACCTTCAATACACAACAAATTTATTCAAACTCTTCAAATTCAAAATGGGCCTCCAACCACTTGAAGCCTTAGGAACCAGGAACACAGATGAATAAAATCCCTGTCCGCACTGGTCAGGGGGAACAGACTTAATAGCCTGGATATCTAATAAATGCTGTTTAGCCGCCTCCATAAGGCCCCACTGAACAGGATTCCTAGAAACCGGACAGCGAAAAAAGAATGTCGGGGGAGGGGAGATGAACTCTAATGACAAGCCCAAACGAATGGTCCGGCGGACCCAGGAATCCTCCGTAATCTCCTCCCATCGGTCAGCGAACAGGGCCAGTCTGCCACCAATGGGGGCTCACTGCTCCATCTTACTTATTGCGGCGAGACCCCCTGCCCCCAAAGCCCCAGAAGGGTCTACTGGGCTGAGCCTGCCTGCCTCTACCTCCAAGGGCAGCTCTATCCTGGGAAAACCCAGCTCGGGACTGGAAGGGCCACTGCTGATGGGGAAAGCCTGCCCCAGCTCCCCCCTGCCTGTAGAAGGGCCGCCCGAAATACGGATGAGGGCAGAAATCCACTCGCCTGCTCTAGGAGGGGAGCACCTTTCTCTTATCCCTGGTCTCAATCAGGAGAGGGTTGAGGGCTTGACCAAATAAATGATCCCCTTGAAAGGGGGCAGATGCCAGCTTCCATTTATTTTTGGCATCCATGCGCCAATGATGTAGCCACAGCATGAGTCTGGCGGTGACCTGAGAGGCCATGGCCCTAGCCGAGAACTTGGCAGCCACCAAGGTAGCATCAGCTGTATACTCCGCCGCCGCCAGGATCTTTGAAAGGTGCTGGTGAGCCTGGACATCATCCAGGGACAGGTGAGATTGTAATTGACGAAGCCAGCGCACCGAGGCCCTGGTAAAGAAGGAAGCAGCTGACAAAGCCTGAACAGTCCAGGAGTTGGCTACGTGAGCCCTACGCAGAGCGGTCTCTTCACGCCTGTCATCCGCCTTCAAAGCATCCTCGGCGTCCATTGGCAGAACCGAAGAGGAGGTCAGAGCAGTTACAGGAGCATCCATCTTCGGCACCTCGAGTAAGGAAATCAAATCAGGATCCACCGCAAAAAGACGGCCCTCCAGACTAGAGGGCCAGCTGGCCGTGGCAGGGGAGACCAACTGACGCTTAACCTGCTCCAAGAATATCCCTGGCATAGGGATGGTATCCTCCTCCGCTGTGGCCTCGGTGAATAAATAATCATCCTGATCCGGGGCTCCAGAGGAAGCGCCTGGAGTCCCAGCGTCCTTCACTTGATTGTTTGTATTTGTTTTCCCTTCCAGGCCTTTCCCAGATTTCCCATAAACCCTCACAAAATGCCTTTATTGTGCCATTTGGGTTGCTGGTTGCTGCTGGTTCTTTGATGAGTCAGCAGAGAAATGAAAACAAGTGAAGAGAAGAAGCTCATGCATGGCCATAAAGTCATGAGGGCAGATGAACTACCTTCTAGCCAGAACCATTGTGGGGAAAATGGAAACAGCATTCCAATGAACTAAACTAATTTGTAGATTGGCCCTGGGAAAGGAATTCATCTCAGGTGCTGGGGTAAAATGCTGGTTTGAGCATAAAAAGCAAGAGAAAAAAGATGGAGTAATATTGCCACTAAGCCTGGATGTTTTCGAATCACTGCGCAGGAATTTGGTAGCTAAGAGAGACTTCACTGTTTATATGTTGGGCTTTTGGATTGGTTTGGATTAAGATTGGATTGGATTTTCCTGGCCTGAAAGACAGAAGGGAAATAAAGATTTTGGAGTCTAGAGAAGTGAAGAACCAGACAGAAGGACACATTTCACCCAAATACTGAGGCAGATTATGACCAAGGGAAATGGCTGCCTGCAAAAGGATGCTTGAAAACCTCAAGGAAGCCCTAGTCTGGGAAGAGGGGAAGAGGGGAAGAGGGGAAGAGGTGAGCAGAAGGTCCAAAGGGAGTTGCATCCTGCAACATCAATGTAGAGGGAAGACTATCAAGAACAAAAAAAAAAGAGCACAAATTTTAAGAATGCACCAACATAAATCAGCCAATTCCTTATCTCTCAGTGAAAAAAAAACTGAAGGAAACAGAAAAGGAAAAAGAGAAATGGGGAAATTGTAACTAAGCAATGGAGTGGGTGGTTGCTAGCAAATAGCTCTGGGAGAGAGGGAATAAAAGGTCAATCCTTTCAAGTAATAGGAGAGGAGAAATACCTTCTACTGAAAGAATTGGACATACTGCTGTGTACAGTTCAGTTTTCCCTTAAATTTCTATAAATGGACAGTATTTGTACATACAGAAGAAACAAAAAACATCCCATCCATGGTCTCTGTTTGTGAAGCAATTGTTCCATTTAAAAGTCTCACTCACACAGTGCCATCAGTCACATTAGGACATTGATTCCTCATTTCCCTTATTCCTTCTTTCCCACTCTGGTCCCACATATGCTGCTTTTCCATTCATCATCCAAACATGGAATTGCACCATGATTCTACTACATCTTACCCTGATATTATGCTCTGTAACTTGTGGTGTTTGCATCTCCTTCTAAATATACACAATTATAATGCCAATAGTGTGCTGTAATGTACATGTAAAGTTAGTCAAATGTCCAAACCAAAAGATTTAAATATGGCTTTACAAATTTACCATGCTAAAAATCAGCAACAAACCACTAAAACTTAGCAACACAGTTGCAATCTCATACACTTTAGTTGCATTAAGCATAGCAAAAAAAAAAAAAGTAAGGTAAAGGAGAAAGCAAACTGTAACACAATGTATGAACCAGATATGACAAACAGCACATTCTAGTTACTAGGTGAAATTTAATGGAATACGTACCCAGAAGAATCATAAGGAGAAAGAAAGGAGAAACCAATAGATTTTCACATTAGAAGTTGTAATGAACTAAATTAAGCCTCTTGGGACTTCAACGTAACTGTTAGCCCCAATACTTAATACAGCCTTGTTCATTTCTAAGTTTCGTGTCAAAAGGATAAGTTAAAAAATGCTTTCCTAGACTTTGTATGGTACCACATGGGGACAAATCTCTATGCACCCTTGCTGCATATCGCTAATAGGGTGTTTCATCAGTAGCGGTGGCCCCTTCATGCATTTTTCTAGAGGGAACATAACACTTAGAATACAAGCTGGCCTCTTTCTCCTTACTGTTATCATTAGCAATGTGCACATTACAGTCCACAGTTCTTTAATTAAAATTAATTTCTAGTAATTTGGGACTTCAAACTGTTGTGGGATTCCAAGCTGAGTCAAACCAAAGAAATCTGGAAATGAATCTGAGAATCTGGCTGAACTTTAACTCAACTCGACA
This sequence comes from Grayia smithii, assembly GCA_032468115.1. NCBI lineage: Eukaryota > Metazoa > Chordata > Lepidosauria > Squamata > Grayiidae > Grayia > Grayia smithii. The sequence continues at coordinate 134,901 of JANHFM010001861.1, read as the reverse complement.
ATACTTTTTTTTCGTAACAGAACTCAAGCCAGAAGAGCACTCTAATTTGAAACATTGATTGCAATCATAGAAGTGGCTACTGTACATAATAGCTGCTCAGAATTCCCTTTTGTGCTCTACTGATGTGACCCAATTTATAAAATGGTAGGCACTGATGCACTAAAGAGTAGCACATTAGAGGATCAGTTGCTGGGGGATGTTGGCTGCTTCCTATTTCTGCTGTTCTTTTGAAAAACCTTAACTTTCTCTCTTTTGTCTAGATAGCCTGTGTGATTTTATTTCTTTTCTGCAGTATAAATATAAAGAATAAGCAAAGGTTTTAGATTTCATGTGCATGTCCAAAATTTCAAACCTGTTTAGCCAGTCCATTGTCCTATCTATTATAAGAGTACTGAACTTGAATAATGTACAAATCATGAAAAGGCACAAGCCAGATTTTGTTTTTGTCCATCAATTGAAATCTGGTTTTCAAAGACTGCTTGGATTAGACCCTGCAATTTTCTTGGCAAGATTTTCAGAAGTGGTTTGCCATTGCCTCCTTTTTAGGGCTGATAGAAAGTGACTAGTTAAAGGTCACAGAGCTGGCTTTATGCCTAAGAGGGAAGTAGGATTTACAGCCTCTTCATTTCTGGCCTGATACTTTAACCATTGTACCAAACTGCCTCTCAAATTATAATTAAAGGCTGTGATGAGGAGTCTTTGATTTATGAACTCAAAAGGGATGCAGTTTAACATCTGAAATTATGAACATAAGCTAGGACTGGCTAATGTAACAATTAATTCTTGTTCAAATATATAAAAGCAGACTCCTCAGGATCTATTGATTTAAAAAGCTTCTTCATGGAAAGAATTGAATAATAATATTTAATATGGGAGGGAGGATATGGTAATTACTATGTAACTGCTACAAGAAGATCAGAAGCTGCTTCTTTAGATAACTTTCTTGCTTTTTTGTTATTCACTTTTCTTTTATAATTTTATAAACTTTTTTCTATTTCTTCTATGTTTCTATAATTTTTTAAAATTTTTATAAAATGTTCTTTTAATATTCCAGGTTTTTATATGCTCTGTGTGACTCAGATGTTAGATACAAAAAATTACATGCCATTTGTAAAGAAGTCAAGTTTGTTAAATTAGGTAGCTAAAACACCATATTTATTTTTTTCCTATTTTTTTGATTAACTTTTTCATGGATATGTATATTCCTCACATACCTATTTGATTTTGATTTTCCATTTCTCAAGGAGTGAAATAGTTTACCTAGCTGAATGACTTGATTATGCTGCCTTCTAGTGGTTATATAAAATAATTCATTTATAAAAAGATGTTTGGAATTTTCTTTGAGGAAAAGAGTAAAATTGTATTACTGAAAGTTTGACAAATTGTTCTTTCTGTGATTGTTGGAAGAAATTTGTGGTTTGTATCCCTTTTTACTATACTTCAGAATTTACTGTAACCTTGAGTGTAATCATCATTTCCTTAATATGCTAAGACTTTTGTCATTTTTCACCTAGAGATGAATCTGCTCCAAGCAACAAATTAACAGTAATCGAGCTGGAAGGGACCTTGGAGGTCATCTAGTCCAACCCCCTGCTCACGCACAAGACCTGTACTAGGGATTCAAACCACCGAAATGCCGACCTTTCTGATCTACAAGCTCAGTGTCTTAGCCACTGAGCCACCTAGTTTAGAATTAGGATCTTTGTCGCAACTGGAAGAGAAAGTGGAAAAAGGATTATACTTATAGAAAATGATAATAGATTTTGATGCCTATAGCCATCTGATGCAGTTATTACAACTAGTCCTTGCCATAGCAAGGTAAATCCAGGTTACAAATATCAGCATTACTCCACTTCCAAATCAGTATGATCATGATTGCCTGGATGTCAGAAGAGAGTTGATTACCTGCATTAAAAAAAATACAGAGAAGGCCCTACTTCATACACCTCCCAAGATGAAGCATGAAAAGGTCACACAAAAAGCTAATTCAATAAAGACAAAACAGATACCTAAGGGCCTCAGGCAGCATGACAGGTGCAGCATGTCCCATGTCCCTTTTTTGGCATCATAATTTCATCCATATTTCCACTAGACCAGCTTGAGCTCTGTACTTAATATCAGCTGTCAAATGGGAAGACAATTTTGGACCCTATATGTGACAGATGATATACTTATGTTCAATGTCAAATTCAATATAACTGACAATTCATATGCTTAGTGCCCCCCACACACACACACACACTACATGAGGTGAACTTTCAGATCAAATCAAACAGCACAGCACAGGGAAGGCACCATTTTATTTTATTAAAGCAGAGGTTCTTCAAAATAATTTGGACTGATGGACTTTGGTATTTGCCTCAATGTATGTGTTGGTATGAAATACCTAACTAACAATGTATGTATCTAAAGGGTTAAATGTTTTGATGTAAATATGTGACTTACCTTTTGTCCTGAACTCCGCCCCCTTTAATATAAGAACTCGTGCCTGGGTTCATTCCCTGCTTTTTGCATGTACCTGCAAGAGAAACAGAACTGCATTAATGCCATGTAAGTCTTTGCCTACAATAAAAGGACTTACATTGAACTTACCTGTGTACTCCAGTTATTGGGCCTAGTCCTTGACCTACAACAATTGGTAGCAGAGGACGGTTGGCCCATAACTACACCTACCATGGCTGAATTTAACCCAAAATCCGCTGAAGGAAGCAAGATGACCACCAGATCCAAATCCAGGCTAGCTGAAGCGCAGCCAACCATGGACGAGGCCTTCCCCAGCACCGCCTATGAGGAAACCACCACAACAGATGAAAAAGAAGCATCCAGAGGCAAGATGACCCCAGAGATGCTAGAAAAGGAGAACAGAGAGCTGAAACCAGTACTCGCAGAAACCCAAAGGCAGCTCTCACAAAAACACCGAGACGAACACAAACACAGCTTCTCCACCTTCACAAATGTCCGGAGCAACTGCAGCAGCCCCGAACCAGCGATGGAAACAGAAGAAACTGAGAAAAACTTACCAGTAAGAGGCGATTACCCTCTTCCCAGCACCCCCACAGTCAGAAATAAGATTTTCACGCCACATTCGACGTCGCAGCCATCTTTGACCACGCGTTCAAAGATGGCCGACCATTGACCAATGGGGGCCCAAGATTCAAAAATCTTGGCGCAAAATAAGGACCCCACCAACTCCAGAGAAATGGGTGATACTAAAACCACCCCCACTCAACTCTACTCCGACCATGAAGTTAAAAGAGCCTTGGAAATCATCACCGCCACTTTCAGCCCTGACCTCAGGCTAGCCACACTGCCTGACAAAGGAGTGGAAGAAACAGCGGCCTCCAACCAGAATGCAGCCTACCTCACACACACCACCGAAAGAAACGAAGCCCCCTGAAACTGCGGCCGCACTACCTACACCAGCAAAATCGAAATAACGCCGAGCCGCAACTACCTGAAGCTAGAGGGGAAGCCGCAACAACCAAAAGCCACACCGATCAAACTACAACGGACACCCAACGCGACCGGAGGGGACAGAGAACCACAAACACCCTAGCTGGGATTGCGACTGAACACAAAACTACGCTCCCAAACCATCAACCCGGGCCTCGGGCCCACCAAGATGGTGGCCGACCCACCTGAACACCACGAGGCCTACCCACCACCCAAATGCTTCCAGAGCCTCCACACACTACATCCACCTTTTCCAGCAGACCAGCCAACCTCCAGAGGGACATCTGGACCCAGCACCTTCTCTCAAGCCGACGCCGACGCACCCCAGCTCCAGCCAGGCCCGCTTCAGAGGAGTGCCGAAAGAAGCTCCTCACTCACCAGAATCTAGAGAAGAATGAGCTTCATGCATGCGTGCAATCGACCTGCAGAAAGAGAAGAAAAAAAAGTTAGTACTTTTAAACTAACCCCCCTCATACCCATCCCTTACTGCTCATTTGAATGTCAGGAGCATGGAGAGCAATCCTGGCTCAGCAACACTCCAAATACAGCAGGGATCTTACCCAGTAATTTCCCAAAGTTAAAAATAGATGGAACTAATTTTTTGGAATGGGAACAACAGCTACAAATATTGTTGATGAGAGAAAATGCCTTGTCTCTGCTGTGTGAACCACCTAGCAAGCCCTGGACTCTACAAGTGGACTGTTTGCACCACAAAGCTTTTTACCTGTTGCTTGCAAGTATTGCTCCTTCTATCTATTCTAGTTTTGATAATTATTTAACTGTGTCAGAGGTATGGGAAATATTACACAGCATGTACTATAACACAAGTAGAGCCACCACTACACGCATCTCTAGGAATTTCCTATCCTCTAAATTGGAACCAGGAACTTCCATGAGCGAGCATATACTAAATCTAAAAATCACCAGAGCACAACTCATCCAAAGGGGGAAAGACATAACTGAAGAAACACTAATCAGCATCATTATAAATTCCCTAGATTCCACCTGGGACAGCTATATAATGCAGCTGGACCATATCACCCTAGGAGAAATATCCCTAGATACACTAACAAATCAACTCATTGCAGAGGACAACCACAGAAGAGATAGGCAATTGCCACACAGGGAACCAAGACCCATTAAAAAAGTAAATTTCATAGAAAGCCCAAATACTACCCCAGAGTGTTTCCTATGTGGATCCACCAGACACTTTAAAAGAAACTGCCCTAACAACACCAGAGACAAGGAACACTATAGGAATAGAAACAAATCTCCACCCACATACCATGCACACAGGGAAAGAACTAATCAAAATTACAGACAGCAGAATAGACACTCACCAGAGCATAGGCAAGGAAATAGTGGGAGGCGCAGAAGCTCTTGCAGCCCTAGAATGGGTAGATAACACATACTACAGAGGCTCCATTAATGGTTTTAAGGAAAACACTGAAGACCCAGAGCAGAAAAACAATAAGCACATCTGGCTCATAGATTCAGGAGCCACTAACCACACTACATACAACAGACAATTATTCACAAACATGATAAGACATTGAATACAATATACAAGTAGCCAACAAAAAACACGCCAGAGTTATGGGCAAAGGGGACGTGTACATACAAGGTATTGGTACCCTAAAAGGGGTACTCTACATACCAGAAATACCATGCAATATCTTGTCTACCACCAGGTTAAACAGAGAAAATATGATTGATGTGTTATTTATAGGTGGGAAAAAACAATCCTAAGGAGATGTAATGAGAATATCGGTAAAACCATGATATACCACGATTTGCCATACTTCTTATCAAACAATGAGAATGTTCAATGTATAAATGACAATTGTAAAAGAAATACTGTAACCAACAATGGTAAGGGGGAGAAGGGAAACCACAGAGAGGCAGATAGGGCAGATCAAACAGAACACGCTAACAAACACACAAAGATAGAAATTGGGAAACCTCAACACGACAATTGTGCGCATCTGCTTCACCGTAAATTAGGTCATGCCAGTTTTCTGATCATTGAAAAAATGTTGGATTGTACCCAAGGGTTAAAAATAAAGAACTGCGAAAATTACTTAGAGTGTTCAAACAATCCACACGTACCACAGACAGCGTTTTTCAGCTTATACACATGAACTTAGTAGGGCCACTCAAACCATCTATGGGTACTCGAAAAAGGTTTTTCCTCACCATAGTGGACGATTATAGCCGATATGGCTTCACATACACACTCAAACACAAGAGTGAAACATTTTATAAATTTAAAGAATTCTATAAAAAGGCTGAGGTACAACACAACACCAAAATAAAACAAATACAAACTGACAGAGGAACGAAATTTTTATCCGGGAAATTCACAAGATGGATGAAGGAGCGGGGGATCATACACTACACCACAAATCCATTTTCTGAATTTCAAAATGGAGTCTCTGAGAGAAAAAATAGGACACTCCAGACCATGATGAGATGCGCACTTGAAGATGCTGACATGGGCCAACATTTCTGGGCAGAGGCGCTCATGTATTCAAACTATATGCTAAACAGACTCCGGTCCAGCTCTATAAATAAAACACCCTACGAAGCTATGTACAATAGAAAACCAGACATTTCACACTTGCATGTCTTCGGGGTCAAGGCCAACATCCACATACCCAAACAATTAAAGAAAAAGGGTGACAAGGTTTCCAAGAAAGCCAGAGTCATAGGTTATGAATCAGGCACCAAAGGGTACCGTTTTGTTGATGCAAATAATCAAATTATCATATCCAGGTCAGCGGAATTCTATGAGCGTACAAATTGGTCCAGAATACACACCAATGAGACTACAAACACACCCAACCAAGAGCACCAGTCCACACAAACCACCAAACAAGAAGCCAGTGAATGGAAAGAAAATCATCCCAAGCTCAAGACCAAAGAAATCACAGACACAGAAAGTGAACAGAATCCTGAACCCAAGAGACCCATCAGAAACAACAGGAATAAGAAACCGAAAAGATACCAAGATCACATCATGAACATAAATACCAACACTACAACACCACAAAATTATAGAGACATGCTAGAATTTCCCATAGGTGAACAGAAGAAATGGAAGGAAGCTATGGCAAAAGAAATGGACAGTCTCAGAAAACTAGAAGTCTACACTCCGACCAAAGTCCCAGAGGACAAGAAAGTCATAGGGACAAGGTGGGTGTTCAAAACCAAACCACTGGAAGGCAATAGAATCCTGTACAAAGCCAGACTGGTGGCTCAAGGTTTTGCTCAAAGGTATCCAGATGATTATACAGATACATATTCTCCCACCGTCAAGGCAGAGAGTGTGAAGAGCGCCCTAGTAATAGCTTCAGTATTAGGCCTGGACGTTTTCCAATTCGATGTTCAGACAGCATATCTACACGCAACATTAGATAAAAGTATCTTCATTAAGGCACCACCTGGAGTTAACAATGAAGGAAGAGAGACATGGCAACTAAATAAAAGCCTCTACGGCCTAAAGCAATCCAGCAAGAGGTGGTACGATTGCCTATCGAAAACCCTCAAGGCGATCGATTTTGAAGCCACATCTCCAGACAAATGCGTGTTCACAAGAAGGGACAACGAATCAATAGAGATGGTGCTCGTTTATGTTGACGACATCTTATACATCAGCAAACATCAAGACAGATGCAACACCTTTGCCTCAGAGCTCAATAAGCACTTCTCTCTCAAATCATTAGGAAGGATAGACAAATATCTGGGAGTACAAATAGTAAGAACTGAGAAGGGGTTCAGGATGTCGCAAAAGGAAAAGATTCAAGAACTACTAGAGAAATGCAACATGACAGACACCAAACCAACTGAGACCCCCATGCAGACTGATTTTCTGAAGCACACCCACAATGACGAACAACCTTTTGACAACAATCAACTCTACAGGTCAACCATAGAGTCACTTTTATATATAGCAAATTGGACAAGGCCTGACATTGCCCTACCAGTTAATCTATTGTCCAGACAGGTAAATCGACCCATAACCTACCACTGGGAAACCATAAAGAAACTCCTCAGGTACCTGAAATTCAGTATTAACTTCTCCCTATGCCTCCCTCACATGTTATGCAGACGCAGATTGGGCTGGAGACATCAAGACTAGGAAAAGTACCTCTGGATATATGCTTTTTCTCAATAACTGTCCCATTCATTGGTACTCAGGAAAACAAAAACTCGTTGCTACCTCCACCACAGAAGCAGAATTTGTGTGTCTGTCCAAAATCACCAATAACTTAATTTGGTTCGACGATCTCCTATGCAGTATTTGGGCTGAACCAAAGTACCCCATCATTATCCACGAGGATAATAGTGCAGCCATAGAAATATCAAGAGCAGACGCAATAGGACAGAGGTCAAGACATATCGATATAAAGTACAAACACGCTAGACAGATGATAGAATTAGGATTTATTAAAGCTATTCATTGCGACACAAAGGAGCAGATAGCTGACATATTAACAAAGCCTTTACCTCACAAGCAGCACACTTATCTTACTGAGAAAATGGGTCTGAATATTATGGTAGAGAATACATTACCACACATACATAATGAGTTAGGTATTTAGAAGGGGTTTTGTTGGTGTGAAATACCTAACTAACAATGTATGTATCTAAAGGGTTAAATGTTATAATGTAAACATGTGACTTACCTTTTGTCCTGAACTCCACCCCCTTGGTATAAGAACACATGCCTGGGTTCATTCCCTGCTTTTTGCATGTACCTGTAAGAGAAACAGAACTGCATCAATGCCATGTAAGTCTATGCCTACAATAAAGAGACTTACATTGAACGTACCTGTGTACTCCTGTTATTGGGCCTAGTCCTCGACCTACAACAGGGAAGAAGAAACAATGGTTGGAAACTAATCAAAAGAGAAGCAACATGGAATTAAGGAGAAACTTCCTAACAGTGAGGACAATTAATCAGTGGAACAACTTGCCTTCAGAAATTGTGGGTGCTTCATCACTGGAGGTTTTTAAGAAGAGACTGGACAGTCACTTGTCTGAAATGCTATAGATCTGCTTGAGCAGGGGGCTGGAGTAGAAGACTGAGGATCTAAGAATTTAGGTACAGAGTTTCCATACACACATTTTCCTTTCCCGCTTTTAACTCTTCCATAAACAGGTTAAAAATTCTGACAAGAGAATATAGGAAGATCTGTTTTATTTAACTTCTCTGCAATGAGCCTAATGGTGAAGTTTCCAAGGAATACTTGAAACAGTTGTTGCAGCAAAAACAAAAGATGTTGTGGCCTCATAAAATATTAACTTATTTATTATCACATAAACTTTTGTAGATTACAATCTACAATTTATTTTATCATAGAAATTAATGGGTGGCATCAAACTGAAATAGAGGAGATGCAATTAGTAAGAATTGGAGATGAATAATAGGAGTTCATAGGTGATCATTTTTGTTGCACTTTCTCTTTTTTTCCCCCTCTAACTTCCTCTTTTACCATTTCCCCTTATCCTCAGGTAGGTACATATGAACAAAGACATACTAATTCTGATCACAGGCTAATATGTCCTGTTTGCTATAAAGTGCCCTTTAGACTTCAAAATATGTTAATATTTAGGGTGCAATAAGATTGTATGTTGCAACTCCTTAGTTTCTGCGTGATTTTTCTTTCAGGCTGCTTAATCTAATATTTCAGAACTGCCTTCTGGTGCTCTTCCAGTCTATTTGTCCAGCTGAACTGATTATACTTTATGGGTATACTTTATACCCTAACTCCTGTATTGGTCTTCAGATATTCTTTGTGTGAATAGAGATTATGGATGCTGCTGCTTAATGTTGTTGTCATTGTTGTGAGTCAGCAGGATGTATTATACAGTGGAAAGAATACATGTTGAAAGAGGCATTAAAAGTTAGGAGTGTAACTTTTGTAACAAACTGATCTGGATGATGGAATTGAGTGAAGCAAACTAAACTTGAATTGGTGAATCATGTATTGTTAGAAAATTTGGAGTTACATAAGTCTACTTACAGCTAAGAGCTTGTAATAAGCTCTCTTCCATTGTGGTGAGAAAATGAGTCAGGTTAGGAACCTGAGCTTCACATAGATAATAAGAGAGAGCTAAATATTAGTTTAGCCAATAGAAAGTAAATATTTAAATAAGGAAATATAAAAATGCAGAATCTCTCTGCCTGCTACCTCTAGCTCTATTGACCCAAGAAATCAGTGGGTACAAGAAAATTGATTCACACAAAGTTAAATTTGAACTCTTGTGTTCCTATAAAATTTGATATAGTGCGATTTGGAGAGAGAGTGAGCAATGTACTGTATATGCTACATAGTCACAATTTAAAATGCCCAACATTAGGCTGCTAAACAAGAGGTTATTTAAGTATATGAATTATAGTTCATGCTTCAACAATCTGCATGGAACAGGCTACAAGATACACTTTTTTGAAAGTAAATCTTAATGATGTCTATAGGATATAATATATACATCTGCTTAAGATCAAGTCCTTTTGAAATAACTTAGATTCAAGAATTGAACAATCTACAATTTATTCTAAATGATTTCATGATTTACATGCCTAACTATGTATTGTAATTTGTTCTCATATTTTAAGTTAAGCCCCAGAAACAGTCTTTGGGAAGTAATTTGTTTTAACTAAGAGTTGCATTTCATTGTTTTCTGGTACTGTGCCAGAGAAAAGGCTTAAGGGATCTTTGGACTTCCAGACAAAATTTTTGTTCTATCTGATGTTCTCCCAAGAAATGGTGAGACACAGTCAGGGTTCAACTCTTTTTATTTCAGCAAAGGTAG
>JANHFM010001861.1:104958-115301 GCA_032468115.1 Grayia smithii | reverse complement strand
GAATGATCTCACCCAGCGGCTTCATATAGATGTTAAAGAGCAGGGGGGAGAGGACCGACCCTGAGGTACAGGCAAGGGGCCTCAGGGAAGACCTCTCTCCCCCTGCCAATACAAACTGCGAGCAACCCAAAAGGTAGGAGAACCACTGTAGAACAGTGCCTCCAACCCCCAACCCTCCGAGTCGCTGCAGTAGGATACCATGGTCGATGGTATTGAAAGCTGCTGAGAGGTCGAGTAGCACCAGGATGGAGGAGTAGCCTCCATTCCGGGCCCGCCAGAGATCATTCACCATTTATAAATCAATAAATATATCAATAATAAATATTATTATTTAAATAATATTACTTAAAATTAAATAAGATTTAATATTTAAATAATATTTAAAACTAAATAAAATTAATTATTTTTTTAAAATATTATTTAAATATATAATAAATAAAAATAATAATAATAAATAAAATAAAAAATAAGTTAAAAAAATAGGTTTTAAATTGCAGTTACCTAGATGTTCTTAAAGAACAGGGGAAAACTTCCTAATTGTAACATGCAACAGTCTACTCATGGAAGTTTTCTGTTGTTCATCTCAGGAGGTTTTTGAGAAGAAGCTGGACAGCCACTTCTTGAGGAGTGGTTATCCTACACATACACAGCAGGGGTGAGTTCTACTTACCTTTACTACCAGTTCTCTTCATGCACACGCTTGCGCATGATCAGCACACGCATGCAAGCAAAGCTCACATGCGCGCCGAATGCGTGCTCCACACACTAACTACTCTCCTTGGAAAAAAACTTGAAAGAAGTACTCTGCACATGTGCAGAGCAGAGAAACATAAGTAAGGGCACGCAGGTGGGCCCAGCTCCCAGCCGCGGAGAACCGGTTCGGTGACGTCACACCGTCACCGCTACTGGCTCGCACGAACCAGGCCAAACCGGGAGCAACCCACAGGTTTGGATAAGGAAGGTCAATTTTGTGATCTTTTCCAACTCCACGGTCTTCTGATTCCATAAATGAGAAGTCTTGTCTAGTTCATCCCTTTTCTGGTTGCTATTGAAGAAACTGGCTTCCAATTACTTCGTTGTTCAGTTCTATTACAATTGGGCAGATAGTGACACAAATTTACTGATTCTTGGACTGAGCTAGCTGCATGACTTATTGGGAGAGTGGTCAAAAGAATAATTGGGAACAAGAAGGGAAGTCTATCTGTTGTGTCCTGTTGGCCGCTGGCCCCTCCAGCAGCCAAATCCGAGGAGAAGGCATGGGAATCAGAGTCAGCATCAAGGCAACCTGAGAGCTCCAAGGGAGAAGTAGGAATGGAGCTGGCAGAGAGAAAGAGAGAGAGAGAGAGGGAGGCGGAGCCTAGGCCATCCATCTGCCCTCAGATGGTGAGTCTATAACCCCCAGGTCTGGAAGTAGCTGATGAGGAAGAGGAGGAACAGCTGGGTCCAGTGCCTGATGCACTGATGCGCAGAAGGCAGAGGAGAGGAGAGCAGTGGAAATCCATGGGCCAATCCTGGAGAAGGAAGAGCCACTGCTGCTAGCAAAGCCCCACCTTAGCTCTGGGGATAAAAGACAGGGAGTGGAGATGACTATTCATCTTCCGGCCGGACAGACTTGTTAACCAGCGGTGAGACAGACACTTTTTGTTGGGGCTGCTGATGCTCCTAATAAAGGAATCTTTGAGTTAACTTCAGAGGGTTTGTCGTGTTTGGGGAGCTGGGTCGGAACCAGAGATGGGTTTCAGCAGGTTCTGACCAGTTCTAGAGAACTGGTAGCGGAAATTTTGAGTAATTCAGAGAACCAGTAAATGGCACCTCTGACTGGCTCCATCCCCATCTATTCTCTGCCTCCCGAGTCCCAGCTGATCAGGAGGAAATGGGAATTTTGCAGTAACTTTCCCCTGGACTGGGGAGAGAATGGAGATATTACAGTATCCTTCCCCTGCCATGCCCACCAAGCTATGCCATGCCATGCCATGCCCACCAAGCCACATGTTAGGAATTAGAGTAACCTAATTTGTTGGTTAGGCAATATATACAAGCCATGATGATACTATGTTGATGTAACTTTAAGCGTGCATTGAGTTGTAATTAGCTGAGGTTTCTCAAACGGCCATAAGAGGGAGCCAGAAACCTGGTTTGTTCTCTCTATCGCTCATTGCTGTAATAACTCTTGTTCGCTGTGTATTGCTGTTCGTGTGTTGTTAACTTTTAGATACTGACTGATTTGATTGTGTATGACTTTGGGCTGATTTTACTGGACTTTGCTTTAAGTATTGCCGGAATTAAATACTTTATTTTATACTATTCAGTGCATCTGTTTATTGGTTTGTGTTATCCATCACAATTCTCACTCGGCTCCTCTGCACTTACTAATTCTCCAAACGGAGAATTTACCTCAACACCACACCCATAGAACTGGTAGTTAAAATTTTTGAAACCCACCACTGGTTAGAATACTATCCTTCCCTACCTTATATCATTCTACCAATGCTTATTTACTAAAGATTATATTTAAAGTTCCTTTGTTTACTAGGTGGAAGTGGAAATGATCCTAAATTTCTAAAGGTTCTTTCAACAGAAAATCCAAAATGTGCTAATATTTAAAATGCTTGCACTCCTGCCTAAAAATTAACCTTGGGACCATTCATTCCAATTATGCCTAACAGAGGAAACCTTAGTGCTCACATGCAGTTTCTCCAAAGAGGAAAAATTAGCAAGCCATTTCTTTTCCCAGGCATGCCAGTTTGTTATCTTTGAAGATGAAAACTTCCAACGGGACAAAGCGGAATAATCTCAATGGGTTTCCCGTTTCTGAACACTGACCTTATTTTTCCCACCATTCCAGCTTCACTCTTTCCTAAGAAATGTCCACTTTTACAATACTTCCATAGATGGCGTGTATTTGGATGAAAAGGGGGAACTGGTTGCTGCGTATGACATCATGAAATGGATAGTGTTTCCCAACCAGTCCCTCGGAGCAGTCAAGTTTGGGAAGATAGACAGACAAAGGGGATTTGATGAAATGAAGTTCACTCTTTACCAGAATGTCAGAATCTGGACCAAGCGGTTTAACCAGGTAAGGGACTAATGCAGGGGTCTGCAACCTTAAACACTCAAAGAGCCATTTGGACCCGTTTCCCACAGAAAAGAAAACACCGGGAGCCACAAAATCCTTCCCGTCCCTGACTATTTCTTGAGCGGCCAGAAAACTAGCATATGTAGTTGAATGAAACATTTTGTTTTCTTCTGAAACTTTTCTTTTCTTGGATTTATCCATGGTTGGCCTACTGGGGCTTGAAAAGCTCAATAAATCGCGTGCCAGTGGGTGTCGCACATTGGTGGTTGTGACGCATATTTTGAGTGACAGGGAGCCGCCGCAGAGGGGTGAAAGAGCCACATGAGGCTCCAGAGCCCCAGGTTGCTGACCCCTGCCCTAACCCTAACCATCAAGATTATATTATTACCACATTTAATGTTGATGATGATTCTATTTTATTTCCAATTTCCATTTCATTTTCTTTCAGTTCAGTATTTCCCATGATATATACTTGTACACAAGTTAAATAAATGACTGAATTTAGTGTAATTTCCTCAACCTTGAACAGTTTGTTGCTCCATGTTTCATTATAACTGATTAATAATCATGAAAAAATGTTCAATAAGCAGTTGAGGTGACACAGTACATCTGTTTTAAAGAGCTATCCAAAATTTGTTATGATCTACTCTACACCAATCAATATTTTGGATAATCAATAAAGCAAAAATAGACACACTTTTCAAAACTCCTTTAGTTTTTTTCACTAGGTATTAGCAAAAATATCCTGTGTGCTACTGCTTATTCTGAACTCTTCTTGTATATTATGTAGCCCTGAAATCTAGATTGCAACATCTTGAGCATTATCTTACTATCGCATGAGATAAATGCATATATCTAAGTTCAATATACATATACTACAGAATCATAGAGTTGGAAATGAACATCAATGTCTACTAGTCCTGCCCCGTCCCATCTCATTCCCCGGTCCAGTGCAGGAATCCTCATATCATCCTAAACAAATGACTGTCCAACCTTTGCTTGAATTCTTCAGTGATGGAGCACCCATGACTGCATAAAATTTCTCCTTATTTCAAGCTTGGATCTTTATATATATATATATATTCTACCCGTGGGAGTCATGGAGAATACTGTATATCACTCCTTTTCCCAATGGCAGCCCTTCAGATATCAGATGTTGATCATGTCTCTTCTTACCTGTTCATCTTTTAAAATAAACATTTCGTTTCCTTTAAAAAATCCTTCATAATAATTGTGTCCAAGCCTTTCCCCACATTTGTCTCTTTCTTAACTTTACTGAACTTTTCCTAGTTCCTCAGCATCTTTCTTATATCATAATGGTCAGAACTGGACACTTTATGATCATTTCCTGTGATGTCAAAACTATATTTTTGTTTATTGCAAGGTTGCATTCACACTTGCTAACTGCGACTCACTTAATCTGTGATTTACCACAGTCTCTAGATCCTTATTGTAAGAATATGTTCCTTTATCATGCATTTGTGCACCTGTTTTTTTCTCCAAATGAGTATAGAACTGTACAGTGGTTTTTTGCCATTGGACTACAGTTTGTTGGATACAGTTCAGTCTTCAGGTCTATCAATATCCTTTTGCACCTTAAGTTAGCAATGCACTGTCAGGTTCCTACTTCACTTCATCTCCAGGAAAGGAATACTCCCAACACCAGGTTAAAAGAGTAAAATACTTTTACTGAAGACAGATAGTGCAAGTGTATTCCAAATCTGGTTACAAGGCGTGAAAAGCATATATTAAAAGCATCCCTTTTCCCCCTCCCATCTACCCCTCTTGGGCATTGCTCCAATCCCCAACAGCTCCAGGTGTCATGTGCATTTCCCCTTGTAGCAGGTCATCGCCTTGGAATGTGCTAGCCATTAGTTCTTATCTGGGGCTGATTTTTCTTCACAGACTTCTCTCCTGCGTGCTTCCCTTACCCTCCCCCTCCCTCCCCATTGCTATGGCAGCTGAGCAAGCTGGTAAAGCGAAAATGGAGGCTGACATTCAGCCCTCCTGGAAAAAGGACATCACTCCTAAAATAAAGAACACAGACATACATGACAAAATAAGACAACGTAAATGAAAAAGAGGAAAAAGAAAGGGAAGGGAAAGGTGAATGGTATGCAGGGTTAGGATTTTTCGGGGTATTTATGGTGATAGTCTTTCAGGAGTTTGGGGGCTCTTAGGTCACATTCGGCAATCCACTCAGACTGAGAGGAGGGGAAATGTTTCCACGCCACCAAGTACTTGGTTTTCCCCTTGCGTTTACGGGAGTCGAGTATCTCTTTCACCTCAAAATGTTGCCCTCCCTTGATCAGGAGGGGGACTGGAGGAGGTGGAGGGTTAGGCCGGAGTGCACACGTGGTTTCAAGTTTCAGTAAGCTCACATGGAAAACAGGATGGATACGTCGTAGTGTCTTTGGCAACTCTAATTCAACTGTGACAGGGTTAATAATACGTACAATGGGGAAAGGGCCTACATATTTGGGGCCGAGTTTCTTCAACTTTTGTGTAGTCCATAGGTATTTGGTGGAGAGGAAAACCTTGTCCCCTACCCGGTATGGTTTTTGTTCCACCCATTTCTTGTCCGCTTGCTTTTTATGCACTTGGTGAGCCTCATCAAGTGCTTTGCATGCGATTGGCCAAGTGGATTGGAGCTGGGTAATCCAATCGTTTAGTGAAGCCGTTTGTGGTACCACTGTGGGGAGTTCGGGGATAGGTGCGAAGTCTTGCCCATACACCAGATTAAAAGGGGTGAACCCCAAGCTACTGTGCACAGAGTTGTTGTAGGCTACTTCAGCAAAGGGTAGGAGGTTGGTCCAGTCGTCTTGTTGGTAATTAAGGTAGCAACATAGGTACTGCTCTATAACACCATTGGTTCTCTCACAGGCCCCATTGATCTGAGGATGGTGGGCAGAGCTTAGCTCCTGGGCGGGGCCTATTAGCTTCAGGAACTCCCTGAAGTGAACTGCACCCCGCGGTCAGAGATTATGCATTCTGGGACCCCGTGTAGCTGGTAGACGTGCTGTATGAATAATTTTGCCAGCGTGTTTGCCGAGGGGATATTTGAGCATGGCACGAGATGCACCTGTTTCGAGAACAAGTCCATGATTGTCCATATCACTGTGTTCCCGCAGCTCTCAGGTAGGTCAACAATGAAATCCATAGATATTTCTTTCCAAGGGGCTCCTGGCCAAGCTACAGGTTGCAGTAGACCGTGGGGTTTTCCTGGTGGCCGTTTGGCCATGGCACAAATAGGGCAACTAGCAATGTATGCTTCAATGTCTTTTTTGAGGGAGGGCCACCAGAATTGCCATTTTACTAAGTGCAATGTTTTTATGAACCCGAAGTGTCTTGCCGTCTTGGAGTCGTGTGCTTGTTGCAAGGCTGCAACTCGCACCGTGGTGGGTAGATAGATTTTAGGGCCGAACCAAACAAGGCCGTCTCGTATAGTGCATTTATCTTGGTGTTTGCCGAACCAATCATCTGACTAAAGGGCTTTCTGTATTTGGTCAGCCATCTCCAAGCGGAGGTCCTTTTTATCCTTTGTTTGGGATCTAGTGGTGACCGGGGCTGCTATCTGCCGCAATGGGATAATAGATCTTATAATGTTTGGCTTAGTGCTGTTGTATTGTGGCAGTCGTGAGAGAGTGTCCACAAGGAAATTTTTTCCTCCTGGGATGTAGCAGAGAGAGAAGTTAAATCAGTTAAAGTGTTGGGCCCATCTGACCTGTTTGGGTGAGAGCTTGCGTGGGGTTTTTAGGGCTTCCAGGTTCTTGTGGTCAGTCCATACCTCAAATGGGACTTTAGCTCCTTCTAGGAAATGCCTCCATGTCAGTAGGGCCCAGTGTATGGCAAAAGCTTCCTTCTCCCATATTGCCCATCGGTGTTCCATGTCAGTCAGTTTGTGGGAGGTGTAGGCACAGGGCTGTAAGGAGCCGTCCACATTCCGTTGAAGGAGAACTGCTCCCACGGCTACATCGCTAGCATCCGTTTGCACAATGAATTGTTCGTCTATATTGGGGTGTTTCAAAACAGGCTCAGCAGCGAACAGCCATTTTAGCTTTTCGAAGGCTGCTTGGCATTCCATGTTCCATTGGAGGGGGGCGCTTGGCTTCAGTTTGCCTTCTCCCTTGGTTTTCAGTAGTTTGTGATGGGTAGGGCAATTTGAGCAAAAGAGGGGATAAACTGCCTGTAAAAGTTGGCAAATCCCAAGAAGCTCTGCAGTTGTTTTCAGGTGCGGGGATGTGCCCATTCTACGACCACTCTTACTTTTCAGGGTCCTTCTCTATCCCTTCATGGGAGATGCGATATCCTAAGTAGTCAATCTTGTCTTGGTGGAATTTGCATTTGGATAATTTTGCATATAGTTTGGCGGCTCTGAGTTTTTTCAGGACTGCTCGCATGAGCTTCTTGTGCTTGCTCATAGTCTCTGTATAGATGATGATATCATCCAGGTAGATGAGCACTCCTTTTTATAGGTGTTCATGGAGTACTTCATTGATGAGTTGCATAAATACCGCTGGGGCCCCCTAGAAGCCGAAAGGGAGGACCCTGAATTGGAAGCATCCTAAGGGGCAGTTTAATGCTGTCTTCCACTCTCCCCTTCTTCAGTGCGGATTCTGTAGTAGGCTTCTCTTAAGTGCAGCTTTGTGAAAATCCTCCCCTTGGCCAGGTGGGCCAGCATGTCCTTCATTAGGGGTAGGGGATACACATTTTCCATGCTAATGGCGTTTAAATTACGGTAATCCATGCATAGACGGAGAGAGCCATCTTTCTTCTTGTGGAATAGCACTGGGGCCACGACCTGGGGCCTGGCGGGCTGGCGGGAACCCCCATTTCAGGTTTTTGTCGATGAAGCTCCTAGGTTCGTCCAACTCTCTCGGGGACATGGCAAACATTTTTGGCTTGGGGAGTTTTACCCCCGGGAGGATTTCTATGCTACAGTCGGTAGGTCTGTGGAGTGGAAGGGTATCAGATTCCCTTTCACTAAAGACCCCTTTTAGATCCCAGTATTCTTTCAGGATTCTCTCCTCCCCCGGAATGTGTTCTGCTATAGCCTCCATGGCCTCGTTTGGGTTGGGGCTTTTGGTGTCCAGGGAGTCCACGATCTCTGAGTCGGGGGGGGTGCTGAGCGGATGTGTAGCCACCCCTTCCTCCAATTTATCAGGGGGTTCCACTTACGAAGCCAGGGCAGGCCTAAAATGAGGGTCTATCCATCCCTGGGGTGACTATAAAGGTGATAATTTCTGTGTGATTCCCCATAGTCATTTCGATGGGCTTGGTCATAAAATGGGTGGGGCCTCCTCCGGCAATCGAGCCGTCTAATTGGCAGAAAGCGATGGGGGTGTCCATGGCTTTTAATTTCAACCCCAGCTTTTCCACCACCCCTGGGCTGACTATGCATCTGGTGCAGCCAGCATATAGTAGGGCCGACGTACTCCCTTGGGCCCCTGATGATGGGACCCTCAGTTTGACTGGGATGGTTATGGGGGGCCTGTTTTTACTCACTGAGGGGTCATCATCTTCATACGCTTCCGCCTCGCTGTCTGTCTCACGGGGTTCTGGTTTAGGTTCCTCCCTGGTAGGGGTTGTGAACTCTATGGCCTCCATCCCCCTCATGGCAGGCTCTTGCTGTTTGGGTGATGGCTTGTTGGGCTTCTTCCCACCAGCAGGGGTCAATTTCATTCTCTGTCCAGATAAGCAGCTGATGGCACGGTGGCCTTCTTTTCCACATTTGAAGCATGCAGTGGAATGTGGTTTCTGGCTCTGGGGGGCCCTAGGGGTTTGTGGGCCCCCTGCAAATGGGCGGGTTGGTGGGCCTTCCGGTGCATGGTCCTTCCGGTCCCACTTCTTTGCCAGGTCAATCTCCACCTTCCCTGCCAGGAAATACCATCCTTCCAGGTCTCGGGGGGGGGCCTTGGGAGCAGCATGTATCGTAAATCTCCCCTCTTAGGCCCTCTTGATAGGCATCCATCAGGGCCTCCTCTGACCAGCACCACATGTAGGGTATCAACTTGCAGAACTCTTGGGTGAATTCTCCCACTGTCTTCCCTCCTTGCTTAAGGGACTTTAGCTTCATTTTTGCTTTCCGTTGGGCATGGGGTCTTCGAACCGGATTCGTAGGGCCATCATGAATCAGTTGAAATTCTCCAACAGGGGGGAGTTTACAATGTGGAGGCCTACCCACCATTCGGATGCGGTCCCCTTCAAGCATCTAGTGATGCACCGCACCCAGGCTCTTTCCGTTGCGAACTCCGCTCCGTACTGGGAGTTGGCCCACACTTGGGAGAGGAAAGAGGCTAGTTTTTCTGGTTCACCCCCATACTTCACATCCAGGGAGGGGTTGGCTGGGCTGCATCACCTCTGAGCCCTGGGCCTTCCCCGGGGCGTTCCCTGGCTTCTCCTGCCTCCTGGCTTTCTTCAGCTACCTCCCTCTCTCGGCTTAGGCTTCTGGAGCCTCCCTTGGGCCTGTCAGCTGCTTCTGCCCCCTCTTCCTCCCTTTCATCCTTCCCAGGGTTTAGCAGCACGTACCTTTCCTTGGGGCCCCAGCTCTGGACAGTTTCTTGTAAGATTTGCAGTGCCCGGGAGACCCGAGCGTCCCCCTCACTTCCAAGGGATTCCTCAAGGATCTGCAAGGCTTGAGACATCTGAGCGTCCTCTCTGCTTTCCCCATCCTCCTGGCTGCTCTGTGCTGCTTTTTTCTTCCTTCTGGTAGTTACGTTTGGAACTGGCTCCAGGGGGGTGTCTCTCCATCCTACTCCGATGGACCATCTGGGTCGAGTAGCCCGCTTGTCTTCCAGTTGTAGATTCAGCAATAAATCACTCTCTTCCCCAGCCTGTTGTGGGGAAGGAGAGGCCCAGCAGGTTGCCCTCTCTTCTTCTTCTTGGCTGCTGCCCTAGTCCGACATTGTTTTCCTCAGCGCCCGCAGAAGAATTAAGTATTTCTCCTGGATTGCTGCTTAGGAAGAGACTTGGAATTCTGTCAGGTCCTGCTTCAGTTTCATCTCTAGGAAAGGAATACTCCCAACACAAGATTGATAGAGTAAACACTTTTACTGAAGATGGATAGTGCAAGCAGTAAAATGTATTCCAAGTCTGGTTACAAGGCGCAAAAAGCATATATTAAAAGCGTCCCTTTCCCCCCTCCCATATACCCCCTTGGGCATTGCTCCAATCCTGAACGGCTCCAGGTGTCATGTGGAGGGCTTCCTGTGTAGAATCTCATCACCTTGGAATGTGCTAGCCGTTAGTTCTTATCAGGTGCCATTCT
>JANHFM010001861.1:56516-72512 GCA_032468115.1 Grayia smithii | reverse complement strand
AAGTTGTGCTCAAAAAAGTTGTAAGCCGCCCTGAGTCTCCGGAGAAGGGCGGGGTATAAATGGAATTAAAAAAACAACAACAAAAAACTGCTGCAGCAGGTAGAAAGCAAGGCCAAAGGTCCCTTGCCCAGCGTTTGCCGGTGTGCCAATTATGATCCTATCTGGACTAGTCTGGCAGTAGTATTTAATGCCATGATTGCTACTCAGCTGCAGTACTGTTAAAATTGCTCTGTATAAAATTGCCTTTGACTTGAAACAAGCAACTAATATAGAATATGGCAATGGACACCAGGTTCTCACCAAGCAATGAAAAATGAAAATGTATTATAAATAATACCAATAACAAAAACTAGTACAATTGTACTTGTATCTTAATATCCTTAAATGTGATATTAAGACAGTCACACTGAATGATTAAAAACAGGGCAGATAATTTAAATACTATTCACAATAAGATGTTAGTTTATTTAAAAATAGTTGTAACATATTTCACTATTTCTTTGATGCCAAAATGAGTGGGTTCCAAGGATAGAATATCCATGCAAATTTAGGTGTAGTTCTGGTTGCTATTGCTTCAAATCTCAGAAGAGGAGAGGATTGGAAGAAGAATTTCCTTGTTGTAGGGGGAAATTCTCAATAAAGAAACGTTTGAGAACATTCTTTTCTCAGCAAAAATACACTTATTTGGACACAAGGATGTGGATTATCAGTTCATTTTTTCTGTCTTTGTAGTTATCAAGCGGTGGAATATATGCGGCTGGGACTAGACCCGACGATGGCATGTCAGAAGGTTATTTCTAGAATCCAGAAATATCACCCCTATTTCTTTGGTGCTGTTATTTGTGCCAACACAAGTGGAAGCTATGGTACTTCTTTTAGTTTTCTTAGCATAGAACAATTTCTAAGTTAATATAGGTATGATTGTATTTACAATATCTATTGGTCATGCTAGCATTGATATGAAGTTTCATATGAAAGTAGCTAAATGAAATGTTCACATTCTTTTTTGGAAAGTAGCATCAGACCGAGGCCCACTTCAAAGCAATCAAAGATCAGTCATGCTGGGTGTCTCATTAGTAAACCCTTGGATCACTGAGAAGTGTAATTTTGCTAATCAGTATGGCCTGTTAGGTTAGGTTGCTTAGTGCAGTTCTTTTATCTCTGATTTCCTGCAGTTCATATTTGAAAGATTAAATATACAAAGGTTCATTAAATTCACCAATATTAAGATGTAAATTGAAATAAAGTTGCAATTATACTTTTAAGAGATATGAAGTATATCGAACTTCTTTGAGGTGGATTTCTTTTTAAAAGTGAAAAGATTTATGAGAGAAAATTCAATAATGGTATAACTAAGTCTATAAAGAAATCATTACATCACAATAGAAAAGTAGAATCCCTAAATGTTAAAAGTACCAGGAGGCAGATTAATGCAATAGCCATTGTTTATTCTCTCAACTTTTATTTTTCCTGCCACAGGCGCTGCCTGCAATAGAGTCCCAGGATTCACACAGTTCCACTTTATGGCTTCTAACCCTATTCTGAAGCAGCCATCTGAGCAAATAATAGACTGCATTTAACTTTTTTTTTCATCCCTTCTTTTCTTATTAGAAGTCCCTAAACTCAACCCAGTGGAAGAAATGAAGAATCGCAATTTAATCCTAATATATTCTTGGAATTAAACTGCACTGCATTCAGTAGAAATTATTTCTATCTAAGTTTGTTATACAAATAAATGAGTAGATTAGGTTCAATCAAGTTGAACAAAACCATAAAACTTTTCTCAATGACTTTCTGAGTTACTTTTTGCAGTAACATTCATTTTTAAAGATACTTTGCAAAATTAGAGAGCTTAATGATTTTACCCCTAAGTTAACTCTCAGTTCTCTATTTTGCATAATATTCTAATGTAAGAGAAGCTAATCCTCAAATAAACAAAATGTAGCCATTGCTTAAATTGTTTACTATTTTACCCTTAAAATAAATTATTGTGTAGACTTCAAAAAACAAAATTCAGTAAATTCCATTTTTCTTTACAATACTGTGTCAGCCCTGGAGATCATCTTTTTCTTTGGATCTTCAGGGCTGCCACACTTAGTGATGTGGGAAACTGGGAGGGGGGATTGCATGGATGGTGGAGATATCTAGCCAAAATAACATTCCTTTCTCTGAAAGTCAAGGACATTTGGCATGTACTTGGAGTTGGGTGACTGGGAGGCTTCTCCGGTTGGGATGGTGCATTGATTGGACGATGTGATGCACATGTGGGTGCAAGGGAAGGGACTTGGACTTTCTTTTGGATGGGGAAAACTTGGAAGCTTTCAGATTCAGGGTTTTCCAGATGTGTCAATATGACATCTCTAATAAAATGGAACTTTGAGTAACTTCTAGCTTCAGTCTTTTTTCATTGGGGGTATTACTTTGAACCTTGACATTCTGTATGAAATATTTTTTCTGCTATTGAAGTTGGACCATGAACCCCATAGCTTTCTACCTAATTCCCACTCCTCTCAAATAACTACCAGCACTTTCTTTAAACATGGTCTAGCCATAATATATTTAATTGCCATAATTTGTATTGAGTAACCATGAACCAGTAGTTATTGCTCGGCCTGACCTACATTGCAGTAATGGGCAAAAACAACATTGGCTTGTGGCTTTCAAAAGAAAAGTATGGCCTAATTGTGAGAGATTGTGGGGAAACCAGAAAATCTGGGAGAAATCAATTGAGGACTTATATCCTAAATGGTAAAACTCCTAGAAGATGTCTTTTAAAAAAAACCACTCAAAGAGATTCAACCATAATTCCAGGTTGATTAGAAAATAGGCTCTGTCATTCTTATCCAGATCAAAAGGCCAAAGTACTAGCTTTTGTGTCATTGATTATGAGCTGAACCTGAAGGATCGCCTTTTTTTCCAGATTTTCTACTCGTCAAATTAACATGCTGCAGATCCTGTCAGCCAAAGACTATCAGGCTGATGGGGACTAAAAGAGCAGCAGCCCCTGCTCTGTAGAACATCCTTTTGGAGATTAGGATTAGCTCCTACCTGTTAACTTTTTGTAAAGATTTAAAAACCTGGTTCAGCTTCATGCACCAAGGGCCCCGCTTCCTGCCTATAATATTAATGGGCCAGATATTTTGCTCTTTTATACACTTTGAATTACATCTTTAAAAGTTTTCTACTGTTTTTTACTGTTCTTATTGTTTTTTTAATAGTAATATATGTTTTGAATTGTAAACTGCCCAGAGTAATTTATTGAGACAGCTGTAGCAATAAAATAAATAAGAACACTAGTGGTTTGTTTGTTTGTTTGTTTTGGGTTTTTTTTTTGCCAATCAGTTGAATTATGAGACAAAAACATAGAAAAGAGAACCGCATAAGTGTCTTGTAGGATTTTTTTCTCTTCAGCTCCTCAAATTGATCTTTTAAGAATAGGCCTACCAATATTTCAATAGAAGAAACATTATTCAAAGGTCTTTGGGGACTATCAACGCAGACACTTAGTCGAAACATACCTGCTAGAAGACATTACAAGATTTTGGGCTAAGGTGCAACTATATCAATGGGATAATTATTTTGATTTTTTTTTAAAGTAGACTCACATGCTTATAAATGTCAAATATTTAATGAGATCATAAGGTATAAATAAACTGCATGCTGCTTTTCTCCATTCTTTCCCATTAATTGTGTTTATTGGAGCTGATACGGGTTTAAGTGAAAATACCTGGATGATACCAGGTACTATCTATCTTTAAGACTACTAGTTTGGAGTTGGAAATGTGGCTTCTATGGACCAATTATATATCGAAATGGTTCCCACTAACCCTCAACATTAAAAATGTATTAAATGTTTCCTTTAAAATGGCTGAAAAAATCACTTTATACAATTTTAAAGAAAAGGTTTAGGTGATTTTTACATTTTCCCTTTTGTCGGTATTATGTTTCAATGATAAATCTATATATAGTGATTCTACTATATAGCTGATATGTGAATCGTTAAAACAAATTATGTTCTAATTCTGATTATTATTCACAAAGAAAGCAGTATAAGGTAAAGAATAGAGAATTTTACTTCACACATTTAGCTAGTAAAACAAAGTCATGATTTCCTGAAACAAATTTAATTTAAAAAACTCAAATTCTTATAATAAAAATGTTGTTTTTTGTTTTTTAAATCTGGGTTTATCCTTTATTGTTTAATGCAATAAAATGTGATTAGCTGCTCAGGATCTGGTCCAAAATTTAAAACAATTGAAAAAACACTATGGTACAATATATTAAATGGTTCAATAGATATGTTCAATATATTAATACTAAATATAATCTTTCCCAGACTAGCATTTTCCAGAAGTATTGAGACCACAACTTCCATTGGCCATTGGCCTTTTGACCATGACCTGATAAATCCATCATTTTCAATTATTTTAAACAGCATTGTCTTAGCTTGTTCTAAATAAGATTCTCTATTTTTGCTTTTTTTGTTACGATTTTATAGTACTTTGACATCTTGGGGGGATCAAAAACGTAATTTTGAAACAATTTTTAGTCAGTATAACCATGTATTGACTTGTGAGATTTGGTGAACGTTAGCACTTTAATAGAAACATTATAGAAATAGATAATAGCCTTTATACATTTCTTGGAATTTTTCCTTTATGCCACTTATGAACAGCAAACTTATTTGTAATTGTAGGTAAGCACATTCTTTTGAATTCACTGTATGGATTTGCCCTAAGGAGCCAATTATGTCAGTTACTTTGAATCTCCATTTTTATCTATTGTGGAATGGAAAAGATTTAGGTTCTCTTTCATTAAAAAAGAAAAAGAAGAAATTGCCCTGTGTAAAATAGTGAAGAAAATTATTGTTCATGCAGGCTTTTAAGGATGAGAAACTACCAACTCTATTATTACCTTATTCCTTTTAACCTTCCTGAAATAAGTACTTTTCAAGTACTACTTCATATTGTGGAACAATACAAATTTCTGTATCTCTTAATGGACTTTATGCCACAACTTTCACAATACTACATTCACTGACAATAATTTTGTCTTTGCGCCATAATTAATTACGTTAGAATTTTGCTTCAGTGTGCTTTAGGGAACCAATTAAAGGAAAATAAGAATGGCTAGTGAAGTTATAATTTGTTTTTAATACTAAAGAAAAGCAAAAGTTTTATAACTCAGTGGTAGAATAGTTTGTATAAAAGAAATGCTGCCCTCAATTTGTTATTCCCATGCTGGACTGGAAAAAAAAACCAGAAAGGAACTTAGTGTTGCCAAAAAAACTTCAGATTGTCTAGATAATCATCAGGAGTCAAGTCTGACTCAAAGATACAATCAATTATTTAATCTCATATAATGTACACATTGATCTAATTTAGTGTGATGTTGATTTTCATAGTGAAAATATTTTATATGTAACAAACATTGTAGTGTACCTGCATGCATATATAGTTAATTTATAAATACATGTTTAACATGTTCTTCAAATGTGCATAGTACTTCAACCCTACCCACCATAACAAAATGAGATTGTGCTCATGGCGGCTGTCCAAGGTTTATGTTAAATCTGAGAATGGAGATTTGAACCAGTTATTCTTATCCTATTCCAACTTTGAAAGGCATTGCCATCAGTGGTGGGTTTCAACCACTTCACACAAGTGCATTACATTTCAGTACAGCTGAGACATGGCAATCAGATCTGCTGTGCCTATCAGCTGGGCTAAAAACGAATGAATAAGGTAGGTATAGTGTAGGGATGGGCGGGAGGGCCCAGCTGATAGTCAGAGCGAACCAGTTCACTCTCGGGTCACCATCACCGTTACTGGCTCTCCCAAACGGGCGAACCGGTAGAAACCCACCACTGATTGCCATATATCATATAATTGAATTTAGAAAGTGGGTTATTTGATGAAGCAAAATGCCACACAAACTTTTTTATATTCAGTTTTGATTCTGAATTCCATGTATTCAACACTGATACCTACTTATATAGATTTCCCTTGAATCCAGTGACACTGAGGTTTAAGTGTCGGAAAAGCTTGTGAGCACAAAAGGTCTACACACAAGGTTTCAATTATGCATGACTAAAATAGGAGAAGTCAAGGTATTTGGAATGTGATACTGGATCCTTTCATATATTGACTGCAGGTAAAATCATTAATATGAAAAATACAAGATTTTTCTTCAGTTGAAATACCATGTTTCTTCAGAAAAAAGTGAATCTTCCTTAGAGTGTTTTTTTTTCTGAAGCTGTTGACATTTCTAAATTACTGTCCATTGCTTTTTTTTGGGGGGGGGAGATGAGATTGGAAAAAATATTTACCGGTAATTCCTATTTTAAACTTTATAATTCCACCTCTACCTTCTAGACCAGGGGTGTCAAACTCGATTTCATTGAGGACCGCACCAGGGTTGTGTTTGACCTTGGGGGGATGGGGTGGGCATGGCCAGTTCGACCTCACTTGTATTGGGGATGTCTGTGGTGGCCCAAGCGCTCTGCCAGTGAAAGCGGGTTCCCGAGCTCCATTTTTGGCTGCGACAGCCTCCTGCAACCCTCTGCCAGTGAAAACGGAGCTCGGGAGGGCCACAGGCAGCCCTCCCAAGCTTTTGTTTTTTTCTGGCAGAGGCACTGCAAGCCGGTCCTTCGCTGTTTCCAGGGTGACCCTGCGGGATGGATCCGGCCTCCGGGCCTTGAGTTTGACACACATGTTCTAGACAGTACTCTTTATAAAGCCTCTGTAAACCAAGCAAATGTATCATTGAATTTCAACAAAAACAATTCCAGCTGCCTCAGATTCTAGAGGGAACCCATACTTTCTTAGATTTTTGTTTGTTTGTTTCATTGAACCTTTGGCTAAGTTCTTGCAGGATTTTTAGCAAGACTTTGGAAGTTTCTTGCCATTGCCTCCTCTTGGGGCTCAGAGAAACCAGCCCAAGTTCACCCAGCTGGCTTTGTTCCAAGGCAGGACTCACGCTCTCCTGACTAATGTGCTTTAACAACTCCACCAAACTGTCTCACTTATATTTCTGGAGACCCTGAATGGCTAGATATTATGAAATGCAATTGTATGTACGCTATTGAAGGAATGACATCATGTCAGATCTCTTCAATTTAAAGGCATAGTCTTGGGATGCAAGAACCAGTATGTATTTTAATTCCCTTGTACCTTTCAATATTAAAGCAAAAGAGATGTTTTGTCAATTGTAACTTCTATGTCTTTACCAGTGATTCTATTCTATGCAGCCCTTAAAGTTGAAGAAAGGTGTTTTAACAGGCAGCCTCTATAAGCTATGATTCATTAAAAAAAATAAGTTACATCACTCGATAAAATCTGTACTGCTTCCTACATCTAGTTTTGAGTAGCTTTTCTAAATTACCTAGCTCCAAAATGAGCTTGAAATTAATTCAACTTTTACTGGCATGGTTGTCCTTTATTAGGCATAATATAGACCTATAGTATAGACTAAGAGCTTAAATTCAACTTGTTCCTAGAAAATTGGAAGGGACTTCACAGTTGTTTCCTGGTTAGTATAAACTGCACTTACGGATGGACGGCATGCATAGCATGTTTTATTCACATTTTTAATAACATTTACTGAGTGTTTTTCATTTATAATAGTTTTATCACATTTAAAACAGCAATTTAGGAAGACAAGCTTAATTTTCTTTCCAATAGTTTCCTTCACAGGGAAAAAAACTAAATGAAGGAGAAGGCTAGAAATACTCTAAACTATAATTGAATCAATCATTTAGCATAGCTCAACAGGCATTTTAAGCACAAAAGAGAATGATTATATTCCATGCCAAGGATTTCATTCCTAGCAGTGATTCCTACTATTTGGGTGGTCATGATTAAAATCATACTGGTATTTTAATCATACTGGTATGCCCGATTGTGGACAGAATGCACAAGTTGATTGTACAAAAATAAGATACTTAAAATACTTAAAACTAAAATAGCTCCTCCTGTAAAATTCTGATACTTGTTTTAAATTCAAATCATTTACAATAATTGAACTTAAAAAACCTCAAGGCTGTAATCCGGGAATTCCAGTACTGATAGTCCTCAATTTATGGCCATTTAACAGTTTAAAATTATGATGCCTTGGAAAAAGTGACCTATACTTGCACTTAATGACCACTGCGCCACCTCTGTGGTCAGATGTTTGTAATTTGGGTGCTTAGCAACCAACTTGCATTAAAATAAACTACAGCATCCTGCTGTCAGCTGATTTGTAACCAATTTTGTCTATTTCTGACAAAAAAAAAACACCACAAAAACCACTGAATAAGAAGAAGCTGGATTGGCTTAATGACAATGGTGATTTGCTTAATGGCCACTATCAATTTTGTAAAATCAGATCTCACTTAACTTACAACTGCAACACATTATAATGGAAATTCCAATGCCAATTGTGGTTGTAAATAGATGATCACCTGTAAGATAGACCAATATGAGCATTTAAGATTCTCTAACAATTTTTGAAGTTTGTCTGTTTGATACAAAGACAATATTCAGGGATTTATGTTTGTTTTAAATTATTTTGTCAACTGACAAAAATGATTTACAATAATGTCAAGCATTTTTGCAAATTTGGTTTGTAAGCGTTTGAGTTCTGCATAAAACAAATACTAAAATGGATGTGCAAGTAAAATGAAAGCCAGTCCCTACCCTGGAGAAAAAGTGGTTAAAGCAAATTGATTTGCCTTCGAGGTGTGCTGTATATGTATTATTACCTTTCTTAGATTTTCCTTCCTAAAAGAAAATGATGTGTCTAAAACAATTTGAATATACGTAAATACTCTTGCTTGCAACCTACTTTTTCCAGCAATAGAGTTTAGAAATGGCCAACATGCATTTTTCTGCCTTTAAGCCACAATACATAATCCAAATACACCAGGACTCCATGAGCCTTGAAAAACTTTGAAATTTGCTCCCATTTGCTCCCTTCTAAAAATTGTTCTAAAACTTATTTTAATAATATAGAAATACTGAATACATGGAACATAATCACATTTGTTTTATTAACTTTATTCAATCTAAATCATAAGTTTATTTTACATATTTTTGGCAGGCCATTATATTGCAAATGGGGCTGTTCATCCGAAAAGGTTGTGCAACTGCCTCAAAGTATTTTTTTTTAAATTCCTTCAACACCATACAAGGACAAATTATACACTGTAAAGATCACTTAGAGGTGTGAGATACTTCCAATATAATCTACCAGATCCCCTGCATGGGTTGTCCCTGTAAAAATTGTTGGAAGCAATGTCCATCTGAATTCAGCTCCAAGTGGGAAGAAAGACACTGGGAACATGGAGACTCCTTGGAAAGATGGTTTAATGGTGGACAGGACCTCATGGGGTTTTTGGGTCCTGGGCAAAAAAAGAGCACATGGAGTGGAGAGAGGGATATGTTTATACATATCTCTGCCTTAGAGTTTCCTGTTCCTGTACAAGAAATGTATCCCATTGGCTGTCAGACTCCCGGGGGCAGGGATGTTCACTAACTTTGTAGGCCGTCTGTGCCTCAGGCCTGGTTGAATCTTGCTGGATGATGATATAATGAAGGGGCTTTGGGCAGTTCCTATTATGGCTTAATGACTTTGTCCTGGTTTGGATATTGAGTGAAGGCTAATCCTATCATGTTCTGAGGGCCATGTCTTTTATGTTGTAGATAAGCTGGCCCGGCCTTTTGTCTTGTAAATAGCCAAAGTATCTGCTGGGAGCAGGGAGCTGGGGTTCAGTTTCTGTCTTAAGATTTCTGTTTCTCTTTTAGGGGAAATATTCTGCCTTTTTAATATTTCCTAGAATATTTCATTTTTCTAGGAGAGGGTTGGGTGCTAACTTCCTGCACTTTGTAGGACAGATGGAGAGGAAGCTAACCACCAGACTGCAAGAACACAAACAAGCCATCAGACAAGGAGACCCAAACTCATTGGTGGCCTCACATTGCTATAAACAAGGACTTACATTCAATTTTGCAGCTACTAAGATTGTTGGATGAGAGCAGGCACAAAAACAGCCAGGGAGGTGATT
Organism: Grayia smithii; assembly: GCA_032468115.1. NCBI lineage: Eukaryota > Metazoa > Chordata > Lepidosauria > Squamata > Grayiidae > Grayia > Grayia smithii. The sequence continues at coordinate 62,467 of JANHFM010001861.1, read as the reverse complement.
GAAGCTTGGGAAACAGGCCTCTCCTCAATCAGTGGTGCTGATTTACCCCCAAGCTTATTAAGTACTTAAGAGGCTGAGGCTTGGTAGCACAAGGAAACAATAGCCAAGGACTTTATAACCAGCCATCAACATACGAATCTACATCTAAAAAGCTACACAGACTGTAATCATACAAATACCACACAGAGAACAGCCCAGAGGACACGAGAAGTTCTTTGAAGATGGGCTTCAGTATAATCTGAAAGTTCAGAAGACAAAACTTCAGGTCCCCTGCAACATTATCCTGGCACATATATATTTGCCTTCATTAATTACATCTATTTTCAGCACAAGAAGGATGGGAGAGAAAAACATATGAAGGGTGGGCTTACATTGGCAGCCATGAGTATGAAAATTGGAAACAGTTGAGCATTTGTCCAATGACAGACAGAATTATTCCAGCCAGCAAAGAACATATGCAGCACACTTCTTAAGTATACAAACAATGGAAGTTGGTCTTTTAGATACCCAAGAAACATCCAGCTGGTTTTAGGCAAGTTTAGAATTCAGTGTCCTAATTTCTAGGCTGGTCCCATTAACAACTACAGCAAACTACTCCTGTACAAATGACAAAATTTTCCTTGGAATAATTATTTTGAGATAGTTTTTAAAAGTTTGAGTAAAGAAAACTAATTTCCATAGAAACAGTAAAGCCTACAAGTAGTAGGCAAGATTTACTCTAATTGAATAACCTGATGATTTATTTTATTTACTTTCTTAGATTTATTTCACTTATGACTAACTCCAAGCTGCATATACGTGCAATTCTAGTATAAAGATTACAACAATAAACATAAAGAGAAGCAATCAGGACATGATATGCCACATCCTACTATGCTGAGGAATAATCCAAAAGCAAAGAAGGATCAAATATGTCAGTTACATTCAAAAGTACATTTTGGAATAGTTAATGCTACTCTAGTCTTAAATAGGGAAAGCAGCAGTACAAAACAGAATAGAAATGAAAAAAATATATCCTATTGATTCCTGATGAAACACTCTCATAATAGAGACCCAAAGGGAGATGTATCCCATCAAAGGTCTTTTTTACATCCAGAGAAACTATTATAGCCAATTTCAATGCTTTGAAATGATATTTAAAACATATTAAAGGTTTGACTTTTCATATACAACATTGGTAGTTACAGTCAAATTTTTCTGTAGATCTATATTTAGAATCTATTGATAGCTTGAGCATTTAAGTAGGATATTTATTAGCCTTCACAATCAATTATATATGCTCATTAAAAGTTATTAAACTTCATTCAAATAAGCATCCTTATAATTCTCCAAAAATTAATTGTGGGTACATATATTGTGCCACTGGATGGATAGGATTGAGACCAGGAAATTTATTGAACTGAAGTTCTGGTCTAGGTACCGGTATATAAATAGTTGGGTCATGTGTAATTTTGGAACAGCATTGTTGCATTAAAATGAAATAAAAAGTTCATCAGTAATTTTTGACTCACTATTATAAGATCAAGTATAAAGATTAGAATATTGATGCCATTTTAAGATAGATTGAAAAATACTAAACATGAAGTCATAACATAGTACAGACTGATTGTCTAGTACCTATAATTTACCAAAGCTTATAGATATTTACCAGTTTTTATGTTTTGCAATGAATATTTGTCCCAGGTTCTTTGAATTTCAGTAAATTCAATTGGTGGGCTCAGAACACAAAAGACCCAACACAATGCAGGTCCTTGACCACACACACACAAGCATCCACAAGCTATTACTCGCTACTTCACAACTACTCCATTCTTTCCCACTGCTTCTGTTCCTCCTCCTCCAATGAATATTGCTAGAAAAAATACCTTGTTGAGATCGAGGACTAGACCCAATAACTTGAGAAGGCAGGCAGGATCAATGTAAGCTTTCTTTATTGATAAATCATCAATGGTGAACTTACATGGCTTTAATGCAGATTCCCTTTCTCTCCACAGGTACATACAAAACAAGCAAGGGGAGAACCCAGGCACGAGTTCTTATAGCAAGTGGGCGGAGACATATACAAAAGGTAAGTCACATGTACATGGGCATTGCCCTGTTAACCCTTTACATGCAGCATACATTGTTAGTTAGGTGTTTCATCCCAACAGGTTTGCCAACATGAATCTAGTCCCTCACAACTTTCAGACAGTGTAGATCTTCTTTGAGTCCCTGGCCTGGCCTGAAGTGGCAATGTACAAATGACTATATCAACATATTGAAGATACTTCCCTTCATTCAGATAGACATCCTCCCTCAACAGTTTCATGTTGATGTTAGACAACATGGGAAGATTACAAAATTAATGTATGTAATGAAAATGAAAGAATTGAAATGGTGATGATGATTGAATGAAGTTGATATCCTAAAAAGAAGAGGTTTTAAAAAATTGCTATTTTTAGCAATGTGGTACCCTCTGTTTTTCCTAGAATTTTCTCTAGTTAAATAGGAATAAAGCTGAATAGGTACCGTTTAAGCTTAAAATACACCTATAAGAGTCCTGAGGTAATGAGCATCTGCCGGTATTAAGTGTCAGAAAGGAAAAACAAGAGAAGCAGTGGGAGGTTTGGGGTGAGAAAGTTGATCCTGGAAATAGGATCCAATGAAAGGAAAACAATCCACCAATCATATGTACTTAAAATATTTACAGCAATGATTTTTTAAAGAGAATATTTTTAAATAATATATTTTAAAAGTATTTATTTTTAAGGAGAACATTCTCAACATCAGAACTGTCTTACCCAGTAATTCTCCCTGCAGCTCTGTCAGTAGGACCAATATGGATGGGATAAATAAGGATACCCTAGGGTATCAGAAGGGTATGGTTAGCTGATGAAGCATGTGTGGCCTACAGTTCCCGTTTATGAAATAATGTTGGTAATGTTTAGTTATTGTTATGGTGATTCAAATGCTTTTTCTAAAGAAAATGCTATGAGATCACCATTATTTCTCATTTCCAGCCTAAGGTATAGCTTTTCTATGCCATACAGCTAGTTTATGTAACCTTAGTATAATAAAATTATCCATTTAAAATAATGTAATACAAGCTATAAAATGTGAATGTAAAATCAACACAGTTAAAATCAAATTAAAGACTATATTGCATCATTAGACTCAATTGTTAAAATCTTCACTAAACAAATGCATTTTTTGGCATTTTCCTAAAGAAAAAGCCCAAATACACCTTTCTTAGGGAAGCATAACAATAATCCGTGAATTATGGAGAATTTCTGACAGCAGGGCTATTTTTAAAAGTAAGTAGGAAAGTTTAGAGAAGGCATAAAGCTATAAATTATTATTTTCCCCATAGAAACCTTTCCCACTCTTCTGATGTTATATAGATAATTATCTGTGAGATATGCCACCTTTTTGCCAAAACATGCTACATTTTTTGCCAAAAAGACATTGTAGTTTGGCCTTCTGTTGTAACAAAATAAAATGAAATTTTTCATTAACGTTTAACATTTGTTACAACCGGAATTGAAGTAGCTTGTTCAACCAGTATTACCAGATACACACAACAAAGTTCTGTAATCCCATATTAACAAAAACTATCCTAGTCTTGGACTGAAATAAAATAAATTTGAATTAGTTTTCCATTTTGTTTGTTGTATGAAAACAGTAAGAAATAAAACAAAGAAGTTAAATGTGTATAAAGGAAAGAAAGTATTTTTCTACCATAATTGGAACTGAGAAACATCCAGAAGCAATGGCTTTAGTCATTATTTTCCTGAGCTTAATGTTAACCAGACTTCCTAGCTTGATGTCCTTGAAATACATGGAGCCAACAGTCACAAAAATTCCAGTTTTTGGCTACCCTGGCTGAGAATTTTCAGAATGATTGTTCCCAACACATATGAAGGTTCTCAACTTGGAAAATCTGGCTTAAATGGGAGGGTAGGTCTTACTGCCTTTCTGGTAATGAAGGGGATAAACAGATAAACAATTTGAATGTTTGATTGATAGAACACTCGGCTCCCATTAGCACTGACCAACTGTTTTGGATGATTTTTTCCAGAAAACTTTTGTGGCCCATTTGGATGTTCTCAACCACTCCAATTCTCCACAGGTTCTTTCAAGAAGATTATGCAATGCATATTTTACTTTTTATGGCTTTCCCCAAGGCTCTAAGATTTCTGCTAATGCAATCCTGAAAAGATATTACTCATATTTATTTTTATGCAATTCCCCAATACTAAGGAAAGTATGACAACACAAAAGGCTCCTCTCTTTTTTTATTTGAAGATACTAAAAAAAATTCATCCAAATCCTTTTCGCCATTTACTGTAGATTTACTTGGTAACTGCTCCGTGTTTATGGTGGTTTCAGTGTCCCAAAGTCATGAGATCACCTTTTGCGACCTTCCTACAAGCAAAGTCAGTGGGGAAGGGAGGCTCGCTTAATAACTGTGTTTCTTACTTAACAACTGCAGTGAGTAACAACTTTAGTGAGTTACAGGTGAGTCACAGGATTTCCAAGGAGCTCCCATTTTCCTTTCAGCCTGGAGATTAATGTATAACTGGTTAAAAAGAAATAAAGGGAGATAATCCAATTAATAGGAGACTTTTGCTCAGGGGGTGTGTTTAATTCCAGTTTAATTCTTGCTGGAAGCCTAATGCAGCAGGAAAATAGCAATCTTAGATGTGAAGGAGAGTCTTAACTTCTATTTTTTCTCACACTTATCCCAATCTTTCCAAAGTCCCGAACAGTTGGGACTACAACAGAGCTAAAGAATGTGTAGCCCAAATTCTTTTAGAATACTTTATAGGACAATTTTGGACTACAAAATCTAACTTTAGAACAGTTAAAGGCTCAAATCGAGGAAATGGGATTTTTGTATAAAACTCATTAAAATCAGTCAAACAAGTCTGTTGTAAAATGATTTATGTCACATTATTCTGATGGGTTTTAGTGATATGATTTAGGTTTAAGCACTATAAAAGACTTGTAAATAAAATCAGTAAAAAAATTTGCACACATATAAATAAGACATACTGTGTTGGCTGAATTGGGAATTCTTGCACATAGAATTCTTACCTACCATTAAATTATGCCAACTTCTCTGAGATTAATATTAATCTTGAGATGTAGTGAGAAACAAGACTATGAGCAAGAAAAGACTTGCTGACTTATCTATGTATCTGTGCCTGGGGAGGGGCCAGTGTGGGTAGAAGTCAAATGCTTGCCCCCAATGTAGGGCATCCTTGCCAATGGATGCTTTGTGGAATACTAAAAATATGTTTTCCTTGAAAGACAGGCCTTGAAAATAAGCTTTTCTTGAAAGACAGCCTAAGTTGATTGTCTTCAATCATCTTTGACTGTTTGCACATGCTGTGGTTTTCATGGAGTGCACCTGGAGAAAATCAACTCCTTCAAATTATTTTACAAATTAACTTGGCCTGTTTCAGAGCTAGCAAGGGTGTTACCCATATATGCTTCCATGCTCTGAATATCTTAACTATGTTAAAATAAGATGTGTTTTCATTTGGAAAGTCAGTTGAACTATTCACAGAATTTATTTCTCTATTTACTTGACTCATAGGGCTGACTATCTCATACAATGACTCTAAGTGACTTACACATATTCAAATATACCCATGAATCTGGTGTGTGAATCCATTTTTTATTATAAAAGTAAATCTTTATTCATATTTATAGAGATAAAACAAAAAGATAAACACAAAATAAGCAAAAACAAGTTAGACAAGCTTACAACATTTTTATGTTGTAGGCTAAATGATCTCTGGCGGGCCCGGGATGGGGGATTGTCCTCCATCCTGGTGCTACTTGACCTCTCGGCGGCTTTCGATACCATCGACCATGGTATCTTGCTGCGGCGACTCGGGGGGTTGGGAGTGGGAGGCACTGTTTTGCAGTGGTTCTCCTCCTACCTCTCGGGTCGCTCGCAGTTC
>JANHFM010001860.1:149524-160538 GCA_032468115.1 Grayia smithii | reverse complement strand
TGTGGACTTCAACTCCCAGAATTCCCCAGCCAGCAGAAGTCCACACATCTTCCAGTGGCCAAGGTTGAGAAACACTGTTCTACAGCTCTTATGTCACATGGAGTTATAGTGGCCGTCCGAGCTACAGCTACTCTCCAGGAAAAAAGTCAAAGGAGATAATTTGTAAATTTTAACAAATTATCATGGCAAACCATGGAGTATTAAAACACACCGTTAGCCGGCAGTTTCTACATTCACAAGCCATCAGAACACTTTGGTGGTGTCTTCAAACCCTTTCTTGGATTGGTTCCACCATTTTATAGTGCCTATACAGTACTAGAAAACCCTTGAAGGTAGGGGATGATAGGATCTGTTGGAGAAGCCAGTCATTGGTAACTGTATGCTGCAGCTCGAATCTCAGGGCTTCTGCAATGAGTTGATGGTCTGGAATAGCAAATACTTCAGGATGGAGAAGAGGGCCAACCCTCTTCAGGAAAACATGGAATTTTTCCAGGCATTTCACAGGCAGACTGAAATCTGTCCATTTATCCTCAAATGTTCTGCGCAGATTCCGTCTCTCAGGCAGACACATTAGTACATCAGGAAGCTCAGTGGCCGATTAGTTCACAATTCAAGGAAATAGCTCTGGATTAGCTTCTGTCACACGACCAAGAAGGATAAATGCAATCCAGGACATTCTTCACCCATTACGGGCTCTGGAATTGCAACTTAAAGCTGCCCCGCTGGCCAGGATGGCAAGAGCCTTTCTTGTTTTTCTCCAGATAGCTGCTACTCAGAGATACTCTGCCTCTGGACATGGAGACTTTACTCAGCTGTCAACAGAATATGTTGCAAATCAAGAGACCTTTGGAGTCCACCCCAGCAGCAACCAAGTTTGAGTGGTGCACACTCATTTGGCAGTTGCAAGTGGCTTCTGGAAGTCCATAAGCCTCTTTGGGTTGGGTGGGTTTCCAGCCCATAGCTAAGGGGGAAAGTCCTGCCTTTCTGGACCCATGAGGCTGACCTGGGCATGGCCTGGAGGAATGAAATAGGCCTCCTGATTTAATTCACAGAAGAAACCATCAGCTCTTTGAAGTAGAAGAAAAACTCAAGAGCCTCCACAGCAGGGTTCCCCAATCTCCAGGCCTGTTCAGAACTGGGCTGCCGAAGTGATGGGTGAGCGCACATGTGCAGCTGCCCTTTTGCAAACAGCAGGTGAGTGTGTGCACGCGAAGCTCCATTTGTGCGAGCAGCCTCCCCGCCCACCCATCCTCAAAGCCGGAAAAGTTGGAGGAAGCTGCTCCACAGGGTTTCTGAAGGCCAGCAAAGGTGATGCAGCTGAAGAAAGAGGTGGAGAAACAGGACTGGTTCTGAGACCTCCACAAGAGCTGCTCATGGACCTCTCACACAACTCTCAAATTCAAAGAGACCGACAAGAGGTTGGGGTCCTAACCTCTTCCTCCTCCTCTCCTCCCAACAATGGTCCAGTCCCAAGAGGTGACCTTGCCAAAGGTAAGTCTGGCCACCTGTTGCTCACTGGATTCTCCCTCCGCTTGTCCCAGATGAACTGAGAATCTACAGCAGGGGCCAGTTCTGGCTTTTCTCCCTTCAAAAATAATTTTTTTAAAAAGGTCTAGATTTTGGGGGTTGAAGACATGTGGGAGGTGCTTGCTTATAGCTCAGGTGAGCCATTTGGCCATCTTTTTGTCAATATTTGACTACCTGAGCAGTAGTGGGTTGCTCCTGGTTCTGTCTGGGTCTTAGAACTGGTAGTAAAACCGGCGGGAGGCTCCACCCACCCGCCCCAACATCATCATGGGGTGATCTGCGCATGCACAGAAGTTCCCATTGCGAACCATTAATAAAGGTAAGTGGAACCCACCCCTGTACGTGAGGAATATTTCTCTGGCTAAGACTTGAATAGATTAAAGGTAAAGGTAAAGGTTCCCCTGGCACATATGTGCCAGCTGTTCCCGACTCTAGGGGGCGGTGCTCATCTCCGTTGCAAAGCTGAAGAGCCAGCGCTGTCCGAAGACGTCTCCGTGGTCATGTGGCTGGCATGACTCAATGCCAAAGGCACACAGAACGCTGTTACCTTCCCACCAAAGGAAGGAAAAGGAACCCTAACCCTATTTTTCTCCTTGCATTTTTTATGTGCTTTTGAGTTGCTAGGTTGGCAGAAGCTGGGGCAAGTAAGCTCATCCCGTTACGTGGCACTAGGGATTCGAACTGCTGACCTTCGATCAACAAGCTCATCGTCTAAGCCACTGAGCCACCGCGTCCCCTTTGGATAGATTACTCAGACTTAAATCTAATCAGTTTAGGTATTGCGAGATTCTAGAGTAGCATTTCTCAACCTTGGCAGCTTTAAGATGGGTGGACTTCCACTCCCAGAATTCCCCAGTCACCATATATGAATTTCAACTCCCAGAATTCTCCAGCTGTGGCATTCTGGGAGTGAAAGTCTGCACCCATAGCATGCTAGCTAAGGAATTCTGAGAGCTGAAGCCCACCCATCTTAAAGCTAGGAAGGTTGAGAAACAGTGCTCCAGGCTGACTCTGCAGGCTTTCTCACAAGAAAACAAGAATATCAGTAGAAACACGAGAACCAGATGATGAATCTGGACAGAATATATCAACTTTAACCAATGGTGGCAGAGCACAGTAACCCTGTCAGACTGCAGCAGCCAGACTGATGCCACAGAAACACATCATTTTTCAAGGAACCAAGCACAACGCCATTTAGGGCTCAGCTTTGAATTGTCCCTGGAAGCATAAACATACCAAGCGCAGCTCGCAAAGCAGAGGTGTCAAATCGACAAATCAAGGCCTGCCCATCACTGCTCGCATTGCTGCCTTCTGTCCATGTAGAAGCTTTCTAATGGCTTTCAGTCGTACCCATGTAGAGCACAGTACAGTAATTGAGACCCGAGGGCATTGGTGACTGTCTGAAGGGCCTTCTAATCTAGGAGGAAGGGTGCAACTGGCACATCAAATGGAACTGTGCAATGGCCACAGCTGCCACCTGCTCTTCGAGTCCAAGAGGACTCTGCACCCCTCTTGAACGGAGAAGGGTGACTCCATCTGAGGCTAAAGACAGAAAAGGCCCAGATCTAGGTGGTCCAAAGACCTACCACCATTTAGCTGGAGCAGTGGCGGGTTGCTCCCGGCTTGGGCCAGTTCACACCATCCGGTAGCGGTGACGCTGTGAGGTCACCAAACCGGTTCTCCACGACCAGGAGCTGGGCCCACCCGTGCGCCCGTACTTACAGTTCTCTGCTGAACGCACGCTCTGCGCATGCACAGAATGCTTTTTTTGAGGTTTTTTCCCCCCAAAAAAGTTACTGCGCATGTGTGGAGCACGTGTTCGGCACACGCGCGAGCGAAGCAAGTGCATGCGCTCCGATCACGCGCAAAGCGTGTGCATCATCAGAACCGGTAGTAAAGGTAAGTAGAACCCACCCCTGAGCTGGAGTCAGGTCCTCCCCATTCAAACCCACATACCACCTTTCAAGCCATAGGAGAGAACCTCAACAGCCTCCCTCAGCCAGGTGAGCAGGAGAGGCCCTTCTGCAGATGCTGCAGTTGCAGAACCCCCATCTACCTGGTTTATGGGAGCGGACTTTCTCCACTTGACTCTCAGGTGATGGAATGCTTTCCCCAAGGAGATGCATTGGACTCCCAAATATGCACCTAATTTACCCAGCTTTTAAATGTCAATTGAATTCAATGATATTGATGTTAATGGTAGCGATATTAACAAACATGTCTTACGTTTTGTCTCTCTCTACAATTCTCTGCCTGCTAATGGAAGCAGAAAAGCAGGTCCAGAAGTGGTATTCAGCTGATTCAGCCTGGTTTGGGTGAACCGGTAGCGGAGACTGTGGGTGGGCCTGCCCACTTGCCCGGGCGTAATGCCCACGTTTTATCCACCGCTGAGCAGGTCATCCGTTTCATAATACAGAAGTTACATTTTCTAGAATTTTTTTCCTTTTTTTTCTTCCTTACTTCATATCAGTTTGTGTTAACTTTCATCTTTTTGTTTAAACCAGTGTTTCTCAACCTTGGCCACTGGACCCTCAAAACTGACCCTCAATAATGGCATCTCTAGAATGAAAAATACTTACTGAAATTGAAATAATTATATGTAGATGAAATTATGAAATAGCACCCCGTTCATGGTTTCATATTTTAGAAATATTATTAATATTTATTTATTATTTATCATAGTTGCATAGCTGCCCATCTCACATGAAGGTGAATGCATATTCAAAAGTCTTTTATTCTTACTACATCAGTGTTTCTCAACCTTGGCCACTGGAAGATGTGTGGACTTCAACTCCCAGAATTCCCCAACCAGCTCAGCTCTGCTGGCCAAGATTGAGAAACACTGTACTACATAATGCTTCTATTGGTATCTTATGACTATTACCAGTTGTTGCTTGTATCTTACAACTTATTATTGTTATCTTATGATTTATGGTTTATCACTTTGTTACTTTTCTCTTGTAAAGTTTTTAAATTAATTATTTTAATAATTAATAATTAATTAAACACATAATACATCAATCCTTCCCTGTGTCTTCTTGGTGTTTCTTCCGTGTCTTCTTCTTCTTTTGATTTCTCCTCCCATCTTCATATTTCCTTAATAATGTTTTTTTCTTTCCTACCATATTTAAAACTTTTTCAGTTATCATAACCTTTATCTATCACTTTGTTACTTGTATGTATACGAAGAGCTTATACACCAGGGAGAAATTCCTTTTGTGTCAAATCACACTTGGCCAATAAAGAATATTCTATATTCTCCAAACCATTCCAAAATTGCAAATCCAGAAAAAGACAAAACACCACTCCATTTTAACCCTTGTTGAAATCATCTTCCAGATCCGTGAGTTACAGATCTGCGGAGCCTAACTCAGTTTCCCTTGACAGAAACATACTTTGCAAAACCTGTCACGTTAGCATTCACTTGCTTCCAAACTGTCTACCTTGTTATTTTAACAGATGAAAGATTTTAATTCTCTACAAAAAGGTGTGTATATGCCTGCAGCAGGCCACCAAAATTGTTAACGACTGAATTTCTTGATTGATTGACAGCAGAGCCAAAATTTCACTGCCTCCCAATCCATCTAGCCAGCAACCCTCAATTTCCTTCTTCCCTTGTTTCATAAAAGGAGCTTTTCAAAAAATAAAGGAGAAGGGACAGAGCTACCTGTAACCAAGATCTTCGGAGTCACCATCTGGGTATTCATAGGGATGAGAATCAGTAGTGGGTTGCAAAACCCATCTTGTGCATGCAATGCAATGCTTCTGTGTAGAAGCATCGGGCATGGGTGGGCGGAGCCTCCTGCCACCACCGCTACCGATTCGCTGATCTGGGTAGAACCGGTAACAACCCACCACTGATGAGAATCTGTACCTGTGCAGAATGTCTGGCTCAGCGTATCTCAAACATGGCAACTTGAAGATGTGTGGACTTCATCACCCAGAATTCCCCAGCCAACATGCGTGAATTTCAACAAGCTGGCTGGAGAATCATGGGAGTTGGAATCCATACATCTTAAAGCTGCTGAGGTTGAGAAACCCTGGGCTAGAGGTCCTAAGGGTGCTTTTTCAAAAGACGACTTATTTTGTTTTTCTTTGAAGACGTTTCGCTTCTCATCCAAGAAGCTTCTTCGGTTCTGATGAAGTTCAGTTCAGCTGAAATGTCTTCAAGGAAAAACAAAATCCAGTTGCCTTTTAAAAAGGCACCTTTGGGACAACCATGACCTGGATGACCGAGAATCTCCACAGACACTTGGGCTAGAGGATTTTTCTTTTCCTTGGGAGGAGGGGGAGGCCAATTTCACAAAAACAATGGTTAAAACAGAAAATACAACACTCTGGATAGACAACACAAGATATCACTCTGGTTTATTACTAACTTTTTGGAATCTCCTTTTTAGAAAGGTTCCAAATTTTAAGTCACAAGTATTTTCAAAATTAAAAGTGTATTTTCATCACTAGCTTGTACAGAGAAGAAAAGAATGTCTTATCTTCTTATGACACTTAGTTCCACAACAAAAATAAATTAAATCTAGCACAGATTCCTAGCTAAAATGCTTTTACCCATTTCTACAGAAATAGAAGGCTCTTGAAACAGATAGAAATAGCATTTAGACTTATATACCGCTTCATAGTTCCTTTACAGCCCTCTCTAAGCGGTTTACAGAGTCAGCCTATTTGCCCCCAATAATCTGGGTCCTCATTTGACCCACCTCAGAAAGATGGAAGGCTGAGTCAGCCTTGAGCCTGGTGAGATTCGATCTGCTCAACTGCAGCTAGCAGTCAGCTGAAGTAGCCTGCAGTACTGCACTCTCACCACTGGGCCACCGCAGCTCTTATGTCCCCTCTACTTCAATCACCTATATTTCTTGGGACTCTAAGAAACTAATTCTAAGGTTGCTAAGGAAGACACACACACACACACACACACACACGTTTCTGCCGACAGTTTTCTCTCAGAATTTTCCCTTGGGTTGTAAGAACCTCTGTTCTTCCGTCTTGAACAGAGGGATTCCCAGGGGATGTGACAGCAAATCTCACACCCTTGTGCAATTGTATGTGAGCATTGTGGCATATTTGCTTCTTATTCTTTGAAAGGAAGGAATGCGGGATGTTTTTGCTCTTGCTCCTTCAGGGATCGAGTCCTGAATCTGGGAAAAGTGTCCTTCCCTTGATGTGAAGGGCTCCCCAGCTCAGGACAAAGACAAGTTTGGCATCAGAATTTCTTATGCAGCGTTGTTGTTGTTTTGAAAAAAAAAAGTTTTTTGCTCTCTTTTAAAAAATTATTGAGGACCCCAAAAGAGCTTTTGTAGAGATGGGTTATAGTTACCATCTTAAAAATTAAAATTGACATTTGCAGAATATTTACTTATTGAAATCATGTAAAAATATAGTATTAATTCCATTAGAAATTAAGATAAATACAATATTTTAATGTAACAATGAAAAGTAATAATGAGAAGAGCGGTATTGTTTTAGGCGTTTGCAAATATCTTCAATACTTGTCAAATGATTTTGATTCTGAGGGCCCCTGAGAGGGTCTTGGGAGACCCCCATTAACCTTGGACCACATTTTAAGAGGCATTGCTAAGGAAAAGGTCCTTCTTTTACAGGATGGCTTCCTTTGGCACAGACCCTACATCTGTGGGGTCCTTGAGATCTTTATGCAAAGCCAAGTTAAAAAGGAGCAAAAATTGTGCTAAGCTGGGTTTATGATAATTTGCCATGACCCACTCGGCATGGCCAACTCACCACGGCCAACTCGCCATGGCCAACTCGCTGTGAGACAAGAGTTATACTAATATCAAAGAAAAAGTGGAATAGAATCATTAAAGAAAGGATGCAAAAGGAGGGACAGAATGAAACATAAATGACTGTCAGAACCACCAGTTTCGGCTTGGCGCCTTGCTGGCATTCTGTCATCAAAGTGAGAGGGAGGAAGGAACAAACGGGCAGTTTGTTGTATACTTTAATGTTATGTTGTATACGGGAAATTGGGAGGGGGGAATTGATAGGATGAACAGAGCATCTAGGAATCTGGTTCGTGCCGCAGCACTGGCAACTTCAAGGCCATTTGTCCTGAGAATGGAAATTCACCAGCCCAAACACCTCAGAGTTTCCCATAGCATCACAGCGATGGTGGATTGGCTACACACAGACAGACCATGGGGGGAGGGGCTTGGGGAAACCAGGGTTTTTGGTTCTGTATTGGTGCGTGGGAATTTTAGATTCCTCTTGACTGTCCTGCAATCAGCATCTCTTAGTAAAAGTGCCTTTTCACTTCAAATGGAGTCGAGGGTTTTACTTCCCTAAGGGATCAGACTGGGGCAGGTCTGAAAATGACAATTTTTTTAAAAAAATTAAAATTTATTTAAATAATTAAATTGAATCGTTAAATTGTCCCATGGCAAGTTGTCCTGTGGTGAGTTGGACGTCACAAGTTGAACATGGCAAGTTGGACATGACAAGTTGGCCACAGTGAGTTGACCATGGAAAGACCCTGGCAGATGCTCCTTCCCAAACAATGGATTTTCATGCCGAAGAAGCTTTCGAGGGCGTCAATCCCAAGATGGGGAATGGTGGACACGTGCAATGAGAATCATCTCAGAAGGAAAGTCTCACTGCAAATCTTGAAAAGTGAGTCCTGAGAAGAGAAGAGGGCAGCATGGCAGCAGGGGGAGCTGCAAGGGAAATGTTCCTGAGGGACTGAGAGCAGTTTTTCCCCAGGAGGGGCGAAGAGGGGGATCAAGAGAGGGACCACGGAGATTCCCAGCCCTGTAAACAATAGTCAAAATGACACTCTCATGATGGTAAACCTGCGTGCCACAGCTGGCAAACAAAGCCCTCTTGGTGGGCACACGAGCAGTTTTCCAGCTCAGCTCCACTGCACATGCGCACACATGCCTCCACCGGCCAGCTGATTTTCGGGATGCGCAGGGGTCGGGGCGCATGCGGGAGGTGCACGCATATGCATGAGGGTAGGAGCACGGGGTGGGGTGGCCTTCCCCTCCCAGAAGTCTCCACGCAGCCTGTTTTGGATGAGAGGTACGTGGAGGGTCCACACGGAGGCTCTGGGAAGTCTAGAAACGGGCCCATTTCTGGCCTCTGGTGAGCCTCCAGAGTCCAGGGGAGGCCATTTTTGCCCTCCTGGAGGCACGAAGAAAGCCGTGGTGCAGGAGGCCAAGTAGGCCATGCCCACCCAGCAACTGGGCAGAGAACCAGTTGCTAAAAATTTTAATGCGCGGGGGCGGGGGAGCATGGGGGTTCTGCACACATGTGCGGGAGGTTTTGTGCGCATGCGCGGGACACACACATTGCATTATGGGTGCCAGCACACATGCATGCTGTCGCACGCGCGCACAAAGAGAAAAAGGTTAGCTATCACTGTCCTAGACTAAATTTACACCCCAGACTAGAAGGGGAGACAATCATTTAAGAGGCTTAAAATTACCATTGAAATTTAAATGTCCATGCACAAATGGGAGAGGAAGGCATTAATCACAGGACTAGAAAAGGTTAACAGAGATGAAAGAACTTTCACTTTGTGTAAAAATGAAAAAAATGAAGTAAAGATTTATGGTTTTGATGATTAGGCAGGATAGTTTATAGAAAGAAGAGAAATATGATGCAACTTAGGTTAAAATGTATCTGTACTTATAACCACTGTGAAGAATATCGGAAGTCATTTCTTTATATCTTTTCTCCCTTTTCTCATTTTCCTTCACACTTCATAGTTCCTTTACAGCCCTCTCTAAGCGGTTTACAGAGTCAGCCTCTTGCCCCCAACAATCTGGGTCCTCATTTTGCCCACCTCGGAAGGATGGAAGGCTGAGTCAACCTTGAGCCTGGTGGGATTTGACCTGCCAAATTGCAAGCAGTTGGCAGTCAGCAGAAGTAGCCTGCAGTACTGGACTCTAACCTCTGCACCACCAAGATAGTCCAGTTGCCTTTTGGAAAAGGTACCCTGGCTAGAAATATTCACAGGACAGCAAAAAGTCATGATGGTGGCACAGCTATGCAATTGAAGCACCCCCTCCTTCTTTACGTGAGATATGAATGTGATGCATGTTTTAAAAAGGATAAGTTTGCAATTGTGTGATTGTGGCTGCTGCGTTAACATTTGGGGCAATCTTCCCTATGGATGTTCCAGTTCCTTAGCCATGGAAAATGTGTCAACCTCTGCTTTATCCCCATGGCTAAAACCCATGCTTGCACTTGGGAGTTTTTATCTCTCATCCTCCACTGAACAGTTCGGGCAGTACAGCTTCAAAAGCCTGAACCCTCTTTGCTTCCATGAAAGTAGAAGAATATAAATATTTAATGTCTTTTGTTTCTAAACTGGCAACACTGGAAGGGAGATGAGATGTTTCTTTCAGGCAAGAACTCTCTGAATGCACTTACTTGTTAAGTCTTATTGCACTGACAAGGCCAGCAACATCATGTGATACAAAAAATAAAAGGTGTCCACAAATTCAGTTTTACAAACTTCCAGTCTCACCTGACATAACCTCAACAGCAACACTTTGCAATGGAAACAGTCCATACATTCAGTGAAAAGCCATCAAAAAGAGATCTGGAGATAGAGATTTGGACACGTCTGTCAGTCATGCTTAGCCTTCCCATTAGGGAGACTTTCATGCTCATTGATGAAGTTCTTAAGTATTTTTGAACTTTGATTTTTGAAATGATTATTTTACCTTCATTTAACTACTACCTTCTTGGTGGGTTTTTTAAAAAAAAAAAAACATAGCAGGTATGATATCAAATAAAAACACCCAGAAGAAAAAGTGCGCAATTCTGGGAACATCACAAATACTAAAAGCCTAAAATAAAGAATGCAACATCAAAAACAAGGAGAGAAAACATCTGTCAGATCAAATCTGCCAATCTAGTACATGCACTTAATTAAAATGATGTAATCATCTGTCCAAAAGAGGCATGGAAAACTTTAATTGATTGATTCTGGTTTTGTTACCATTTTTTTCCTCTTCTACTGAACACATAGCGCTAAATATCAATTTTCTTGCAAAAGAAAAAAAAAAAAGCTCTGTTCAAAACCTTGGATCAGCGGGATTTTCTTCCTGAAAATGTAGATACGATTAATGCTTCAGTTGACAGGTGAGATTGGATCTCTAGGCTTCTCTGCTGCAAGAAGAGTTACTTAGTTATTAGATTGATAAGGACTATCCTGCCTCTCCCCAACAATTAGGGATGAATTAAGAGACTGTTCCATTTGATGGTAAGAATAAAAATTGTTTGCTTGTTTTTGTTTTTTCAGTTGGAAGGGTTAGGGAAGGAAATATATGCCTATGCTTGTATATTCCTATGTGAGATAATGGATTGAGAAGAGAATGCTTGGCATTGCAGTAGAGAATCAATTTATAACTGTGATACCATATTAATTGCAATTAGTTGTTAGAATAGAATAGAATAGAATAGAATAGAATAGAATAGAATAGAATAGAATAGAATAGAATAGAATAGAATA
>JANHFM010001860.1:116012-127964 GCA_032468115.1 Grayia smithii | reverse complement strand
TTCTCCAAACTGCTCAAAATTTCCGCTACCGGTTCTCCAGAACCTGTCAGAACCTGCTGGATTTCACCCCTGATCCACTTAGAAACTTCGGTGGTTCATTTAACAACCGTGGCAAAAAGGTTATAAAATCGGGCCTGACACACTGCCTCGCTGAACAATGGAAATGTTGGTCTCAACTACAGTCATATAAGTCAAGAACTACCTGGAGTCAGTTTCCCATCTTCTCAAGGGACCTGAGTTCAGTTCAGGAAAAGCAATTCTCCTGTACACACACACACACACACACACACACACACACACACACACACACACACACTACCCACTGGACCTCTTGAAAGAGGTTGTCTTTCCAAGACCCATGGTCCAAATCACAGAATTTCTCAGCAAGTTGGATACTGAAGGGTATCCATGCTTGCAGGATCTTCCCAAAGTAACTCTAGCTGTAATTGCAACATTAGAGAACCAGAAGGAGGCAGGTAAAGTGGAAGGCAGAAAAAATGTGCTTTGTGACAAGGGCCTAGGTTCCTCGCCCAAGATGCCAGATAAATGTTTAAATAAGTATACGAGTTGGGTGCCTAGCTCTCAAAAGCCTAGGGAGAGACAGAAGTCTGCTTAAGATTCAAACCCCAATATACAGCAGCAGCCT
Organism: Grayia smithii; assembly: GCA_032468115.1. Lineage (NCBI taxonomy): Eukaryota > Metazoa > Chordata > Lepidosauria > Squamata > Grayiidae > Grayia > Grayia smithii. The sequence continues at coordinate 127,318 of JANHFM010001860.1, read as the reverse complement.
GCATAGAAATATGGAATCACGGAGTTAGAAGAGCTGTTGAGGGCCCTGAGGCCACTTCCCCACCCAGCACAGGAATTCAGATGAAAGCTGTTCATGCAGAAGGTTCCATAACCCATGTTTTATCACATCAAGAGAAAAGTCCACTACTTATCTGGATCCCTGGGGCCATTACTCAACCTCTCGTACTGTTAGAAAGTGTCTTCCACCCCCCACCTCCCTCCTAGCATTGAAAACTTAAAGCATATCTCTGCATGCATTCTAAAGGCCATGCCTGCAACTCCCACTTTTACTTTTAAAAACAAAGCCAGGACCAATATCAATAGCAGTTTTGGAGACAGAGACTACAAAGAAGTACACAGGTGGATAACCACAAAGCATGTAAATGCCACTTTAAAATATCTCCATGTCTGGATAACCTGAGTTTTCAGGTGGCTTTTGCATCTAGGGGTGAGCAATCCTCAAAATGCCTACAAGAAATTTTTTAAAAAGGAATTTCTTTGAAGCTGTTTCTATTAACCAAGTTGTTTGTTAAATGCAATGTTGTTTTAACCCGTAGCTATTGGGTGGGTATTTAGTTATTTGAATGAGCACTTCGGGAAGAAACAGGGATGTTTTAAAAGTGTTTCCTCTCCCTGCAAGTTGCCCCTTTCACAAAAACCCTCTCTTGTTTAAAAATCCTTCTTTTGTTTTTCTGCAATTTCAACCCTACTTGCCCCCACACACACACACATGCTCTGTCTCCCTGCTTTTTGAAACAGCTTGCCTCTTTGAAACTTCCGTCTTTCTAAAATGCTAGAAAAGTAAACAACTCGATGTGGAAGGATGCTCTGGCCAGACTATTATGTCTCCAGAGAGTGTTTCTAAGTTAAGTGCTTCTTTCAATGTGGCCATTTCTATAGGTCTGGCAAAAATTTGGCCTTGTCCTGACATCTGGTCCTCAACAGTTGATGGATTCTTTGGACATTTGGTTGGGATGCGGTCCACATCTCAAAAAGATTAGCACACATTATTTTTACAAAGAGCGCAAAGAATGTTCACCCACTAAAAACATTGCCAGTTTTTGTAAGGTTGGCATTTTTGTAAGGAGTTGGGCAAGGTAATCGAAATAAAAAGTGACTATTCCTTAGAAATGTTTGAATGTTCTGGCTAATGCATCCAGTTAGAGTAGCTAGCGTTTTTTAGTTTAGTAAATTCTCTGGAAAATCTCAAAGATGTTAGGTTCATAGTTGATTGTCTCAGGATTTCTGTCTATGTTTGAATTTCTTTGATTCTAGCTAGGAACTTGGTCATCTAGTAATGTAGTTATATGTTTCAATCAGAATAGAGTTGGAAGGGATCTTGGAGGTCATCTAGTCCAACCCCCCACCCAAGCAGGAGTCACTATACCATTTCTGACAAATGACTGTCCAGGCTCTTCTTAAAAACCTCCAGTGATGAAGCACTACAACTTCTGAAAGCAAGTTGTTCCACTGGTTAATTGCCTTCACTGTTAGGAAGTTTCTCCTTAATTCCAAGTTGCTTCTCTCCTTGATTAGTTTCCATCTACTGTTTCTTGTCTTGTCTACAGGTGCTTTGGAAAATAAGTTGACACACACACCCTCTTCTTTGCAGCAGTCCCAAAAATACTAGAATACTGCTATCACATCACCCCTAGTCCTTCTTTTCTCTAGACTGGCCATATGTTTTAGTCTCCAGGCCTTTAACCATCTTAATTTCTCTTCTTTGCACTTTTTCCAAAGTTTCAATATCTTTTGTGTAATGTGGTGACTAAAACTGGATGCAATATTCCAAGTGTGGCCTTACGAAGGCTTTATAAAGTGATCTTGTAGCCTATTTTATTGATACATAATTATATGTCCATGTTTGCAGTTCCTTTCCAAATACATACAATATTTTTTTCATGCAGGATTCACATTCCTGTATTTGACTCCCATTCAGAAGCTCAGTGTCTGGTTCAAAATTCCCAAATCCTCATCATCATATAAAGTTTTCCAGATTATTTTGCTTTGTGCAGACTGATAAAAAAATAACTACATTAATGTCCTCCTAGAGTCTTCAACATGAACTGCTTTTCATCCTCAATATGCTGCAGAAAGAGTAAAAAATCTGGGACTAGATCCACCATGTACTACCCTTCCTCATCTTAGCACCCTCCAAGATGGTTCGAGTTCAATCTCCGTAATTTTTTAGTCAATATTCATTGTATTTGGGAACTACAGCCGAACTGACCCCAACATTAGGTGCAATCAAACAGCTGCTTTAAGCATCAGCCCAGGTCAGACTAGCAACATGATGGTAAATTTAGGGCATTCATATTAAAGGTGACATGCCAGCATTAACCAATCCCCAATAACAACAGTTCTTGTAAGCATGTTCTTGGGTGATTTTTGGAGGCTATGCGAGAAGACTGTGTGGAGTCAAGTTAGGCATTTTCCAAATTGTTGATATGTCAGATCCAAAACATTCACCATCATTGGGTTAACAACACCCACTTCTATTCTGGTCTACCCAGAATCATAGCTTCTTTGTTGCATCCAGTACATTTTGTTCTTTAGAACAACTCTCAGGACCAGCTCATCCTTCCAAAAAATTCTAGGACCCATTCAGAACAGCATCTAAAGGTTAGCCAGTGTGAGAATGAATTTCTTATCATTAGGAACAGAATGGAAGGAATGGAGGGAAGGAGCAGAGCATTGTTCTCCTGTCTACAACAGTAACCTCTTGGCCAATCTTTGATTTTGAGAGTAGAAGATTCGCATTTCAGGGAAGTAGCAAACTGAGAAAAGTAACAGAGGACTACAGTGGCCCAAAGGAGACATAATGGCTCAGTGGTTAAAGATGCTGAGCTCATTAGCTAGAAAGCTGATAGCTCAGGTTCAAGACTCAAGAGCTACACAAGGTGAAATCTCATTCTTGCCTCAGCTCCTGCCAACCTAGCAGTTCGAAAGCATGAAGATGAGAGTAGATAAATAGGTACCACTATGGTGGGAAGGTAACAACATTTTGTGCACTTGGTGTAAAGCCATGCTGGCCGCATGATCATGAAAGAGTCTTCAGACAATGCTGGCTCCTTTAGCTAGGAAATAGAGATGAGCATCACTCCCTAGAGTCGGAGATGACTGGACAGAGAAACTTCTATCTTTACTTTTACAGTGGTGTAGGTGCCTTTTCTCAATAGTCTGGGCTTGTAGTCCTTACTAAACAAATTGTTGTTGTTATAACTGATGTGGCAGAAGTGTCCACTTAATTTTATTTGGGCAAATGCAGATCATTTAGCCATTTAGCCAACAGCCTTTTCAGCAGTAGATTAAGAGAAAATCAATGTGCCATAATTCCAAATTCTGCTGGGATAAGGTTCATACTCTGGGAAGCAGTGGATCTGAAACACGAAGTGGAAGGAGTTTGTTTGTTTCTTTCTCAAAATCTTATTGAAAACTATTGTGCTAAAAAGACCGGACACCTCCATAAAATATATGTGAGGTCTAGGATACATTTGGCACCTGTATAAGATATATGTGAAGTCTGTGGGACATTTCAGCACCTGCACAGAAGTTAATTAGCTAATATTTGTAAAGAGCTTTGAAGAAGGGGACATAAACCGAAATGCTGTATTTTATGACATCAGGTTGGTGTGCATTGGTCAACTGATATTGTCAGAGGGAAAGCATTTTGAGAATCTCTGATTTCTTTTTAGAAAGCTAGCTTCTAGTATTTATGGATAAATCTTGAAAATAAGTGATCATCTTATCGCATAAAGGAGCAGTCATGGATATTATTACATGGATGTCTTTCTGTATTTTCTTTCTATCTTGCCATGTCATTTGGGCAGCATTGTGGCGAAACTCAGAAAACTCAAACATCCTAAACCTGAATTTCCCTTGATTCAGATGATAATAGAGAGAACCTGGACAGAAGTGGCAGTGGTGACAGACAATATATACTGTCTATAGTATATATAGTATATATAGTATATATAGTATATATATGCGTTTGTGCATATGCATATATACACATCCATGCACTACATGCACCCAAGTGCGGGCACACACACACATACATATATACACACATGAATATTTTAATTATATGTATGTATATATATATATTATATATATATATATATATATAAAATGTAGATAACTGAAATACTTGGCCACATAATGAGAAGGAAGAACTCACTGGAGTCCTCCTAATGCTGGGAACATTTGAGGGCAAAAGAAGGGGATGACAGAGAACAAGGTGGCTGGATGGAGTCACTGAAGCAGTAGGCGTGAGCTTAAATGGACTCCAGAGGATGGTAGAGGACAGGAAGGCCTGGAGGAACGTTGTCGATGTGGTCGCGATGGGTCGGACACGACTTCGCAACTAACAACAATAGCACTTTTTGTATAGGATTATACTAACATAATTTTGCAAGTTTGAATTTGCCTCCCCCTCTTCATGCCTTTATATTTACAAAAAGTAGGAAGGTCAACTCTGAGATATTTTGTCCAATTAGATTTCAGCTTTGGATTCAAATTTCTTTGACTGTTATCTTGGTTGAGGCTCCTTCTGTTCCTTAAGGTTATTCTTACATCCCATGACACTCAGGATCTGGTGATGTGTCATCATTGATGCTTAGTAGAATTGCACTTCCCTGGACAAAATTGATTTCATTGGCCCAACTTTCACTGAATAGATGTCATCAAAACTGGCCCAGTTATATGTATATTTGACAAGAATTTGTAATTCTGCACCACCAGAGATCATGAAAATTGTATTCCATTCTGTTCTTCTTTTCACTTGCTTGTGTATAAATACATTACAATTTATACATGAAAATTTGATATAAAATTCAGTAATTTCAGTAATTACTTCATTACTTCAATTAATGAAGTAATTAATTCAGTAACCTGATGATTATAATGAGCTCTGTAAATATGTAGTAGCTGTTATTTATTTTTGATGGGTTATGGGTGCAGTAATTTCTCCTGGAAACATGCTGTTAACCAATGTAATATACATTATAATCCTCTTGTTACTGATATTGTCTAAAAAGCCTCAAGCCTTGATCTCTAGTGGACACAATTTTCCCCATTGTTTATATTTTTCCCAAAATCAGATCAATAATTTCTATATATCTAGAAATATAACCCAGATATTGTACCTAGCCTTGCCTCATAGATTAAATATCGGTGTGTCTTTAAAATCATGTGCAAAAAATATTTTACTGATATTCATTTGGTCAAAAGTTTTATTTGCTTCTGCAGCAGATTCTGTGCTATGCACAAGTTTTTAATCATTATGCTATATTGTAACAATAAACAAAATTAAAAAGCCTTGGGTGCAGCAAATGATCAGTGGAGTTGACTTTGCGGATTGGTGAATGCCTCAAGGAAAGTTTTTTTCCCCCAAATGCCTTGATAAATGTGGGCATTTTTAAGATACTCATTACTATGTTTTCTTGTTTATTTCAATGGTACATTTGTTTCAAATTTTCTTTCATTCACTGGATTTATATCCCACTTTTCTGCTAACAAATGAAGTTCAAAGTGATTAACAATAAGCATAAAAGCAATGTAATTGAAAATACAGTTCATAACATCTTTAAAATATAAATTAATATAAATTCAAATTAAAAACCAACAAATAGAACATCACAATTGCATCTTCCAAGCTGTAGCCAAAAATAGTAGTTATATTGTCATCGTGGTTTAGGAACAAAAGTCAAGCATTTATGATAAAACTCACTTCTATATCCATAATCAAGTTATAAAACAAAGCAAAACAAAAATCTAAAATGGTTGACTGGGCAAAGATTTGATTCAGAGATTTCAGCCAAAGATGAGTTGATCCACACTTCAAATTGAACTTTATTTTTTAAAATTAGAAGCATTGAAATTAATTTGGAATTCAAAATTGTAAATCATTTACCCCCCCAGGTTTAACTAATATATACACATACTAGCAAAAATTAAAATTATAATGCCTGGCCTTATAGCAGTTGCAATATTCAGGTCAGCATGTATATGAGTGTTTTTAACTGAAAAGGATCAACCATTCTTTTGCACTGCAGAAAAAAAATTAATAATCAGTAATAATCATAGGAGGTTCTTTCTCCCACCATCTCAAATCAGTCAAGACTAGAAACTATGTTGCAATCAGGTACATTTTAAGAAGGATCTGGGAAAGACCATTGAAGCAGATCTCTGCTAAGAAATCAACTGATAAATAGCAAAACCTGGGCAAGAATAATTAACCAGGCAAAGAACCTGTTTACCCACACTTCTTCAAACCTATAAATAGGCCACCATCTATACCAGGAGTGTCAAATCCAATTTCATTGAGAGCTGCATCAGTTGTGTTTGACCTTGGGGGCCCAGGATAGGCATGGCCAACATGGACATGGCCAACATGGACATGGCCAGTGTGATGTCAGGGGTGCCTGTGGTGGCCTGAGTGCTCTGCCAGTGAAAATGAGTTCCTGAGCTTCCATTTTCAGCTGTGATGGCCTCCTGTAACCCTCTGCCATTAAAACGGAGCTCGTGAGGGCCACATTTTTGCTGGCAGATGCACTGCCAGCCAGTCCTTCACTGTTTCCAGGTTGGCCCCATGGGCCAGATCTAAGCACCCCATGGGTTGGATCTAGACTGTGGGCCTTGAGTTTGACACCCCTGATCTACACAATAAAGACAAGCCTACAGACACAAAGAAGGACAATTAAGATTGACCTTTTGACAAAGCACATGCACACACCTAGTGTATATGCCTCAAGCCCATAACAAGGACCCAGTCCCCACTAAAAAGCAACCTCTCTGTACCTTGTTTTTTTTTCTGTCATTACCAACACAAAAAAATCCTCTTTGCTTTTGAGAATAAATATATCTCCTTTCCCACACAACATGTCTGGGTTTTATTCTGATTTGTTCTTGTGCAACCCCAGCTCATATTGGCATCTCAAATTATTCTTTTGACAACACTATACTGACAAATTTTATTGAAAAACTCTACCCAAATCAGCAGAGAGCAACAATTTATTTTCTGCCCTTGTATACTTGTCATTCCACTCAGTTTACTATTGCCAACCCACTTGAGTTGAAGGTGCTTGTTTGGCTGTATTTGTTGGAAGAAGATGCTCAAAACCAACTGAGTCAATTTTCTGTGGCATTTTCCCATTCTAGAAATCAAATGGGATTTAGATTAAATATCCTGTTGAGGAACATCTTCGACTTATGAACTAACAACTCATCAATTTCCTGGGGTATACATCTCAAACAGAATGCTACCTCTACAAAAGCTTTGAGCCCCCTGGCAAGCTTTCAGTGCAATACTTATATTAGCCCTAGCTAGAATCCATGTGGGAAAATCCTGCTAAATTTTCTAGAGCCAAAAATTCACATTAACAATCAAACAACATGTATGTAACTCTGTACATATATTAGGAAGGATTTTTATGTGTAATTTTAAAAATATTTTCCTGATATGCCTCATATCTCTGAGGATTCATTCTTGAATATTCCTGAGTTATGTCTAATTTCTGCGTTATGTGTACCATGAAATCAAAACCAAAAACAAAGATTCAATCAAGGACAATCTGTTTGGTGAATGACATAAAACAGTAATAGGGAACTTCTGCAATAAATGGTCAGGCATGAAATGGGAAGTTGAAATGCCACATGGAATCAAAACCAAATTACTAACATAGTATCTGGAAAGTATATTGTGTCAATCCAAGAACAACAAACATTTGCTTAGCAGGTGAAACAAGCAAAAACAAAAGCTAAACCTGATGCAACTTCTTACCAAGAAAATGGATGGAAAATCCCCAATTTAAAATATCAGGAAAACATTGAGGTTTAGAACTAATTAGGCAAAACATTGGCTATGGCTTTGATACTGTCTCCACAACCATAAGTTCAGTGAGAAAACCAATGTACAGTATCTTGGAGATTTGCAAAAGCAACCTGTAAGCGACCTGAGCAAAATATGCAACTGGACCAGAAGGGGAAATGGTTAACTCCCTGCTCATGGAGAAATCTCTTTGATTCTCGGCAATCTTTTCATATAGATAAGACTAAACAGAATGAAGATAAGGCCCTCAGTACTTATCAATCACTCATCTCTGGTACTTGGGATGATTGAAGACTCAGTCCTGAAGGAATATCAAACAGCACACTGGCCTAAGGGAATTCATTAATTTTCTTAGTCTGCACGTCTTTGAAGGAATTAGAGTGATGTTTATCACAAATGGACCCCTGCACAAAGTCATCAAAGTAACTAGGGAATATGTTATAAAGCAATGGAAATTTCTTCATTTTATTTGCATTATCTCCAGGGAGAAATAAGATTCACTCCTGATCACCAGGTCAGAGTTCAGCCTAGTTTTCATGATGCTAGTAAAAACTGTAAATGATAGCCTGAGTTTCCACATGGCACTAAAAGCAAAATATGGTTTACTTCTTCCTAGTTCATATGTTATGTGAACATAGACAGCTGAGGCTTATTGAATAAGTCAGGTTCACACAATATGGCTGGGCAAACCTTCAAAGGTTTTCTTGTATTTTCAGGAGCCTCTTCTGACTATATTAAACACACCTATGGAGGCAAATTGTAGCCATCTCTTGTAAACTTTTTAAGCAAATCATAACTTAATGCAATCCATGAAATCAGTAACTGATTCCCATATATAACAAATCTGCTTCTTTTACACTACATATTTTAACAGAACATTTATCATTTATATTGACATATTTTTAAATACTTTCAATTGAGTTATTTAATAAGCAATAGATTTTCAGAAATATCAAAATGATTTACAGTATGGTCAACTGCTTTTAGTGCTAATTTGAGACTGAGAGCAAGATTCAGATATGTCCTCAGATTCAGAAGATCACGAATGACTGAAGGGCAGAATTTTTTCAATCAAATCTATTTCACCAAGGTTATTATGAGTTGAAAATAAAGGAGGAAGTGATTTGTATACCATCTTGAGATCTTACCAGACACGTGGGATGTAAACTTATTGAAAAAAATGTCTCTTTCAAACTACATAAAATATGAATTTGCAAAATATTCCAAGCCTGAAATCAATGAATTGAATACAGTGAATTGATAACAATAGTCAGCATAGAGAAAGTCTCAACTACTTTTGTAAACCTATAAGCAAAAGAATAAAGAAGTTATTTTTGTGCTTCCATTGTTTCTATCAAGAGAACATATAAAATATCCCAGATTTTGTTGTGTCAATTCTTGGTTGCAAGAACTTATTATCTCTAGGAAATTTCTTATGATTAAAAATTTCTTTTTAAAAAAAAATATGAATCAGGTAATGAGATCACAACCATGGTAGCACAGTGCTTAGAATGCAGTACTGCCGGCTATTTCTGCTGACTAATGGCTGCAGCAGTTCGGCAGTTCGACCCTGACCAGCTCAAGGTTGACTCAGCCTTCCATCCTTTCAAGTTTGGTAAAATGAGGACCCAGATTGTTGGGTATCATATGCTGGCTCTGTAAACTGCTTAGAGAGGGCTGTAAAGCACTGTGAAGTGGTATATAAGTCTAAGTGCTATTGCTATATTATTCTGATTATTGCAATACTTTAACTTCCCTCACTCTTTTCAAACTTTTTCTTTTTTCTGAACAAGAAACATGATTTACTAAGATTTCCCTTGAAAAAACATTGCAGTTGAAACTTGTAGTTAATTTAACTTTAAATGTCAGGTTCAGCTTCATTTGTTCAAGTGTCATTTGATACTGCATGAAAAAATGTTAAATCTGTATTGCCACTTTTGGAACACATGATCCCCAATTAAGGCAAGTAATGGTTCATCTGCAATTTTTTTATATTAATATCTACCCCACAATTTCTTCTCTATTGAACTTTTATTGCATAGATAGAAGATAGATAGATAGATAGATAGATAGATAGATAGATAGATAGATAGATAGATAGAAATAGACACACACACACACATATACACACACACCAATATGTGTATGTGTATGTATATGTGTGTGTGTGTGTGTAATCTTTATATATAATTTATATAATTAAGACATGTATATATGTCTTAAGCCACATTTCATAAGAAACTGTAGTGATTCTTTCCTTTATAAGAAGCATCTCAGTAACAAAACCAATAATAATCAATAATAAATAAATGATTATCTTTTCCATACTTCAAGAAATATGTCATAACTGAAAAACCATCAAGATTATATGTAGTGTACGAATGGAAGGAAGCAAATAATAGAAGGAAAATAATAAGAGGCCATTTCCATTATAGGAAAGACAATAATCTGCTCTAAAATTTGATCAATTTGATGGAGACTCACAGTTGGATAAAAAAATAATAATAATGAAAGCAATATCCGTTTTCCTTCAGTGGAAACTTTCCTGCTAACTCTGATTCCTGAATTAAGCAAGACCTTCCATTCTTAGAGGAGATTTACAACTAATTTACATCACTAATTCCACAATTAGACAATATATTTAGGATCATGCCAATTCATTGGTATCAAGCCTATTAACAATAACCAAGAAAGCTAATTTCACTTAAACTCACTGTTAGGTTTATTGTAAAAGATGAATTCCTTGGTTATAGAGTCTTGGAAACCAAATATATGTGCCTTTTACACAGAGAAGCATACAAAAACACAAAGAGTAGTGTTTTTGATGCCTTTGCTCCATTTTTAATTCTCCCTTGATTTAAGGAGGAGATAACTTCCCATTTATGACATACAGTATAAAGGGGTTGTCCATATGTTCTTATTCTACAGTATTTTGAAAATATATTTTCTTAATCCATGCTCAGAAATTTCCAGTACAATTGTTAGCCATCATTCCAGCAATTCTTCATGATAACAAAACATCCTACCTCACTGCATTTTAATATGGCTATCTTATTCACTTCAGTCTATGAAATAATTTCTTTACTCTATTCTATCCCTGCTCTTTGTTTATAATAGTATTTTGAAATTGTATTGATACTTCTGAATGCATATTTTTTATTTAATTATTAGATTTTTCTTTTGGAGTCTTGACTAGGCAGCCAAGAAAACAAACCAATGAATCACTGAACAAATCACCCCGGGGTTCTCATTTGAGGTGTGTATTATGCTCAAATTTTCCTAACTGGGACACATCATGTGAAGAATTAGCTCTTTGAGAAGGTCATTGTACTAAAAAAGGTAGAAGAAAAGAGAACAGGATGACTAGAAGCAAAGTGATTTGACAGTTAGAGAGGTGATAAGTACCGTATATTCCGGCGTATAAGACGACTGGGCATATAAGACGACCCCCAACTTTTCCAGTTAAAATAAAGAGT
>JANHFM010001859.1:62462-73882 GCA_032468115.1 Grayia smithii | reverse complement strand
CTTAGCAACTTTAAGCCTGGCGGACTTCAACTCCCAGAATTCTGGGAGTTGAAGTCTGCCAGGCTTAAAGTTACTAAGGTTGGAGACCCCTGCTCTAGGTCATTCTGTGTCTCTGCTTAGATAACGATGACCCAAAGTGGCAATAGTTGCTTAATAACTTCTAATTTTCTAATAGATTTTACTTTAGATATACATTGCTTTTACTAAATTCTAAATTGATTCAGAATTGATGACATCTTAGCAGAAAATATCTTGCCTTCTTGCCATCAAACAATGGTTTTATATCTTGCTAGGTCTGCTGTATTAGAACCAGGGACCAGAGCCATATTCCATTTTCAAGAGCACCAGAGATTCTGTGTTATTCAGGTTAAAGTGGCTCTCACAGCTTGCTCTTACAGCGAAGAAGTTGACAGGGAGCTCAGTTCCAAATATAAAAGAAAGAAAACCCTTGGAATCTGAATGTGCCCTTTTGCTACCTTACAAACCAGAATCCTGTAACTGAACCTAAGCTTGTTTTGCAACATTTTGCTTTAACCCTGAAGTGGGCAACTGGTTGAGATAAGGATGTATGTGTCCATAGCAGTGGTGGTATTCAGCCTGTTCTATCCGGTTTGGGAGAACCGGTAGCCGTGGCTGCGGGAGGTTCTGTCCACCTGCCCGGACATCATCACATCCTGTTTTTGATGCTCTGCACATGCACTCACATTTGTGAACTGGTAGTGAAGGTTAGTGAATACCACCCATGGTCCATGGCAGGGATGGGTTCTACTTACCTCTACTGCCGGTTCTAAAGGTGCACGTGCTTCACGCGTGGTTGGAGCACGCAGAGCACGCGCACACACCGGACAGGCGCTCCCGTGCATACGCAGCTTTTTTTGATGAAAAAAACTCAAAAAAAGCTTGCTGTGCATGCGCGCAAGCGCACCCCGCACAGGGACCAGTAAATACAGGCGCGCGGGAGTGGCGGGTCCGGGACACATAGAACCGGTTCGGTGACATCACAGCGTCATCGCTACCTATTCGCGCGAACCAGACCGAACCGGGAGCAACCCTCCACTGGTCCATAGGTGTGTCCTGCTGCCCTTGCAAGAGCCGATTATATTTAACACCATTCAAAAAAATGAAAAAACATAAAACCTCCATTCCTCTGAAACAGCAATTTAAAAAAAAAACAAAAACCTCTTTACAGTCCATGGTAACCAAAACAAATCTCTAATGAGCTCTCCCTCGTGGCTAACATTAGTCAGCTTCCAAGCTACAAGTACTCTTATACTCCTCCAGAATTCACAGAAATGTATGATAAATTACCTGATCTGAATTCAAGTGGGCTAGGCTATTGGGTAGATGGGCAGTGGGATTTTTTTCAGGGTGTGTAAGATCTTTTTTATTACTGCTATGGGTTTGTCCTTGCTTGCTTGCTTGCTTATTTATTTTTTTTAAGAAATTATGAATTTAACAGCCTTATAAATGTACAAAGTGACATAATAGGGGAGGCAAAAATAATGAGAAGATAATTAGATCCTTGCTAAGAGGGCTTAGGGACATGGTGGCTCAGTGGTTAAGATGCCTCGCTTGTCAATCAAAAGGTCAGCAGTTCAGTGGTTTGAATCCCTAGTGCCGCGTCACAGGGTGAGCTCCCGTTCCTTGTCCCAGCTTCTGCCAACCTAGCATTTCGAAAGCACCTAAAAATGCAAGTAGAAAAATAGGGACCACCTTTGGTGGGAAGATAACAGCATTCCATGCGCCTTTGGCATTTAGTCATGCTAGCCACATGACCATGGAGACATCTTCCAACAGCGCTGGCTCTTCGGCTTTGAAACGGAGATGAGCACTGCCCCCTACAGTTGGGAACGACTAGCGCATATGTGCGAGGGGAACCTTTACCTTTATACCAGGAAAAATGGCTGGTTCTCCCACACAATCCAATTCATCCTAAATGATTAGGTGGTTAGAATCTTGGTTCCATGTCCCATTTTTATCTGAGGTTTGCTTGGGAAAAAAAATGTCCATCTATACTCTCAAATCATTGTGAAACCCAAAAAGAAATTTCAATATTTTGCTGAAATTCAGTGAGAAATGTCTGAGCTTTAGCAGCACAATGTCAATTTCTTTGGTTTGGGGGTAGTAGGTTGAATTGGAAGTTTTCTTCCTAGAGTATTTGCGCTCCCACTTCTATTTTTGCAAAGGCACAAGACCTGAGATAAGGCCAGTTTCATTGGGATTGTGGTATTCTCTTACAATTTCTCACATGGGTAGCCCTTCTTTGGAACAGCTTGCATCCTAAAATAAGGAATATGCCCAACTCCTGATTTTCAGGAAGATCTTAAAAACATTTTTATTTTGCAGAGTATTTGAATGCTGATCATACTGAACTATCCTAAGATATTAATTGGATTGTCAGGAATTTTTAATTGTGATATATTTATTGTATGGCATTGTAAGGACTTTGGAAAGTGAATGATTAGTAAATAATTGCATAAAAAATGAACATAATATCTTGTGACAATCCAAGAAGTCTGGTTAATCTAAGCTCGTTTTTCAATCTCTTAGTTTTCATTATAGGAACCAGATTGAAGTATTTTCACTTAGTATTTCTCCAATGATGTATATTTTTGTGTACAGGTATCACGTGTGGCCCCAGGGCCATGCTCCAACAGATTATGCCAAATGGCGGACAGCCACAGTGCCGTATCAAGTGGAATGGCAACCACAGTTTGAGCCTTACGTTGTAGTAAGGCGTGATTGTCCCCTCTATGACCAGCGGTTTGTAGGCTTTGGCTGGAACAAGGTGTCTCACATCATGGAGCTTGATGCTCAGGTGAGTATGTGGCTTTTCAGCAGTCCACTATCTGTCCTTTTTTTGAGGAAGACCAGGGCTGAAGGGAATGGCTTCCTGTCAGCCACTTCCTACCTTTTCACAGGAGTATGAGCTGCTTGTCCTGCCCAACGCCTTCATGATCCATATGCCTCATGCACCTAGTTTTGACATCTCCAAATTCCGCCAGAGTACTAGCTATCGGAACTGCCTCCAGACTCTGAGGGAAGAATTCCATCAGGACCTGTCCCGCAAGTATGGTGCGGCAGCACTAAAATACCTCACGGCAGAGAGAAGTTTATGAAAGGCAACCAGAATACCAAAGGATCGTGTGACCTGCAAATGGACGAGGCTCAAGACTTCTTGGAGAGAGACTCATCAGAAGCCCAGTCCTCCTAGCTATGGTGACCTAATGGTACAACCATGCCTAGATTGTGAATGGAATTTTAGCCACAGCTGTCGTTGGGGGCTATATATTGTGGCAAATTCTATTCTCAGATTAACTAGGCAAATTACAATTGTATGCATCTGCCTCTTTTTACAGATTGCTCCCAGATTAAGAGGAAGTCCGAGGAAAAGAGAGGGAAAATGTGTGGCTTAAGTGCTCTCCCTTTCTCACATGCACTGTTTTAATACAGTGCTGGTGTTCACCAACATTCAGTGATGGAAAGGAACATTTTTGTTCATAATTGGAGCATTTTTTTTCCTCTTTCTGTTTTATCAAATAGCAAGGACTGCCATTACTGTTTTCTAGTGTCTTCTCTTTGCCCGTTGTTCTCTAGCCTTTGTTCTTAACATATTTTATAAGAGAAGCGGCTCTAATGGCTCAAATCATAGAGCTGAAAGGAGCTGCCCTGTTCAGTGCAGGAGTCCAAATTAAATAGACAGATGGTTATTTAGTCTTCAGTTGAAAGGATCCATGAAGGGAAGTCCACCAGATTTCTGAGTAGTATAATTGATTTGGAATGTCAAGTGACCTTCAGAAGCAATCTGCTTCTAAAACTTGTTGTTCGGTAACACAATTTAGGAGGGTGCTGTTTTGCTCTTTGATTTTCCTCTGGGTTTTTTTTTTCTTTTTTATACGTATCACTTGGCCACTATGGAAACTGAATGGGGAACCTAGGTAAACTTCTGATGATGTTACCTAGTTTGGATAATGAAACATCTGCAAGAAAACAAGCTCAGAGAGCACCAAGGACCCCATAGATCTTATTTCTAGCCTCACCCCTTCTCATTTTGGCATTTCCCTGAAAATCACATTTGAAGCAAAACAATTCATTTAATGTTAGTGTTGATCTTTTTTCTTTTCCTACCTGCCTCTGAATATTTCACAGCATTTGCAAGAGAAACTATCCTGTGTTTCCTACTTATCTGTTTAGTTATGCCCATATTGATTAAAGAGCTTTTTGTGCTTAACTGTATTCTAAAACAGGAACCATATGTCATGTGGGGAAAAAGATTGAATGAAAAGAAATCCATACTACATATTTTGCTGAGAATATATGGCATAAAGTAATGCTTTATCCCATATACAGTGATGCTTAAAAAATGGTGAACTCTTTTGAATTTTCAATAGTTCTGTGTAAAAAGAGCCGAGGTGGCTAGAGTGGTTAGAGTGCAGTACTGCAGGCTACTTCAGGTGACTGCTAGCTGCAGTTCAGCAGATCGAATCTCACTGGCTCAAGGTTGACTCAGCCTTCCATCCTTCCGAGGTGGGTAAAATGAGGACTCAGATTGTTGGGGGTAATATGCTAACTCTGTAAACTGCTTAGAGAGGGCTGTAAAGCACTATGAAGCGGTATATAAGTCTTAAGTGCTATTGCTAAATATGAGGTAAAATGGTGGGTTGCTCCTGATTTGGTCTAATTTCATAGAACCAGTTGTAAAACTGGCGGGAGGCTCCTCCCACCAGCCCCAACATAATTATGGGTGATCTGCACATGCACAGAAGTGCGCGTGCTCTTGTTGCGAACCGATAGTAAAGGTAAGTGTAACCCACCCCTGGCTAAGATGTTATCTGTTCTCCACCCAACTCCTAAAACAAGATTAAAAGAATCCAATTAAATGAATAAGTCAAAATATAGTACAGATTAATTGATTTATTGAGCAAAGTGACCCAAAGCTACATATTTATGTGACAAATGAGTGGGAAAGTTTGCTTTCAATAGCTATCATGCCTGCCACCCAAACCTAAGTAGCAGTAACTGCCACTAAACATTTTCAGCAACTATTGATCTGTACTACACACTAGTGGAAGTTTAGCCCATTCCTCCTTATGAAACTGGTTTAATTTAGAGTTGTTGGCAGGTTTCCTTGCACAAGTTGCCTATTTTGGATCCTTCTACAACGGGGTTGTTGTTTTTTTTGTAATGTTTTTTCCCCACAACGTTTTTATGTGATTGAAATCAGGATTTTGACTTGCCCTTCCAAACCATTTACTTTCTTCTGCTTTAATCATATTTTTGCTTGTACAATTTTTATTTGGGTCGTCATCTTGCTGCATGGTCTACTTTCTCATGAGCTTCAGTTCAGGGACATTTTTCTGTAAATTTGGTGGTATAGTTCAGAATTATGGTTCCATCAATGATGGCAAATCATCCTGGTCTAGAAGCAGTAAAAGAGGCCCAAACCTGATACCAGCACTGCATTTCAGAAATGGGTTAAAATCCTTATGCTGAAATGCAACATTTACCTTTTGCCAAACACTTTTCATACAAGCTAAAAAGTTTCTGTTTTGATCTCATCCATCCACACAACATTCTTCCAATAGCCTTTGACTTATCCATGTTGTCTTTCACAGACTGTAGAGAGGCAGCAATTGCTTTTGTTTATTTTCTTTTTGAGAGTAGTGGCTTTCTCCTTACAACATTGCCATACATACCACTGTTATCAAATATTATGTCATACTATTCATCAGTGCAAGAAAGGCCCGTGGTTGCTTAGGCGTTTCCTGGGGACTCTTTGAGACTTCCTGGAATATTTCACACCTTGCTCATGGGATGATGTTACCCTGGGGAGGGTAACAATAGTTGCCTCCATATGATCTGCCTGATAGTGGAGTGGTGAAATACAAACTCTTTGGAAATAGTTTTATAATCTTTTCCAGTCTGGTGAGCATCAACAACTGTTTTTTGAAGGTCTTCGGAAATCTTTTGTTTAAGCCCTGACACACTTCTACAATCCTGTGCTGTGAAGATCGTAGAATTGTTTTTTAAAATAAGGTAGAACTTCCCATGCCCACACCTGATTATCATTACATTGATTTAACCACCTAACTATTTGTCTCTTCCAATAAACTGGTCATCCTAGAGCAGGGGTGTCAAACTGATGGGCCGCAGGCCAGATGCATCACAGGCAGGCCACGCCCACCCCAGCTCTGCGAAGGGGAAAAACGTGACGGCAACGTGACGCAGGTTTGACCCACGTCCTAGTTTCATATACTTTTGCCACACACACAAATACAGATTTGGATCATTTTTCCCAATGTATTAATGAGCAAATATTTTCAACTTATTTCTTAATTGTGTTCTTATCTAGTTTTAGGAAGTGTGTAGGATGATCTAGAAGACATTTTAGATCATGTTTATGCAGAAATACTGAGAATTCAAGTTTCATGAACTTTTAAGCACCACTGTAATACAGGTAGTCCTCGACTTATAACAGTTCACTTAATGACCAAACTTACAAAGGCACTGAAGAAAGCAACATGATCATTTTTTACACTTATGACCGTTGCAGCAACCCTGTGGTCACATGATTAAAATTCAGATGCTTGGCAACTGGCTCATATTTACGGCAATTGCAGTATCCTGAGGTTATGTGATCCCCTTTCATGACCTTCTGACAGACAGTCAGTGGGGAAGCCAGATTCACTTAACAACCGTAGTTACTAATTTAACTACCACAATGATTCGCTTATCAAATGTGGCAGGGAAAAAAAAGTCATAAAATGGAGCAAAACTCACAATAATTTTTTCACTTAACAACATAAATTTTGGGCTCGATTGTGGTCGTAAGTTGAGGCCTACCTGTACTGAGTTTTTGAAATAGGCTTGGCTAAGCAAATGCTTTTGAAAAATTTAAGAAGGTATTTTTTGAAGTAGTCTCCTTTCTGTTCCACCATCTAAAAGTGGTGGCTGTGCTGTTATGCCAGATAGCAGCTCCATTTGACTTCTGCACTGACGCAGTCACTTTAGTGTAGCTTAATTTACTGCTCAGCACTGCCAAGTAAACTCTTTCCTCTCCATGGAGGAAGGTGAAGTTCATCCAAGGCTCTTCATATTTCCCATCCCTAAATTACAACAGAGTTCCTTGCCCCAGGGATGGAGCTAGTGTTTCAATTTGTAGGCAGCTGAATCTTTGCAGTCTTGGAAGACTTTCCAGCACACTGTCACCTGTATAGATGCCTAGGGAATCTGATCAAAAAATCTGATTCAAAAATCAAAGAGCATCCGTTCTTTGATTGAGAAAACTTAAGAGTTCCAAGATGGTAAATATTTGGCTTGCAGTACTTCAGATGTTATTAAAAAGAAGCGATTTGGAATGTATGTGAGCACGAAAGCATCTTCCACTCATTAAAGTAGCATTGTCCTTAGGATCATGTAATTGCAGAAGTCTCCTGGAAACAGAAAGAACTATTTTATTGAGTCACAGTGAGTGTATTTGTACTGTGGTGTATTCTGAAGCACATCTTCTGAATCAAGATCCAAGGATTGCACAACCTTTATAACAATGTGCTTTTAATGAATGCTATACTGGATTGTGTGTTGGGAGCAGCTTCAACCTAGCACTTGTTCAGTTATGAAACACTGGATCACAAGGAGTTGGTTCTTCAGTTACTATTTATATAATTTAAACTGATTTCTCACTACATGTAAATTGTGTGTCTTGAATTTTCTAACAGTTCCTTTTTATCTTTGTGTTCTGGAGAATCTCCAGTACTTTCTGCTGCTAGGCTGTTTCTTCTGATTTTTCTGGTATTAAACTGGAATGTAAAAGTGATGGGACTGAAGTGTTCCATCCTAATTTACAGTGGAGTCATATAAATACTGATCCTAGTCAAAGTTGAAAATATAGAGAACTGGTCCTATTTCTTGCCTTTTTTTAAAAAAATAATAAAAGTTTTTAGAAATTACTTTTCAAGCCTCTGATTGGAATTGTGTGATTATTTCTTGCAAAAGAACCCTAAACTAAATGATGACTGAAACAACAAATAGTAAAATTATTCCCATTTTTTCTTGAGGAAAATCTGGTAGGTTTTGCTGCACAAAGAGCTCTGGGTATCCTTGTTCAGTTTTCCTACTTCATTAATGCATTGGTGTTAAATCTAAGGCAAGACAGAATGGAAATAAAAAATATGAAGTATTAAATTATAATTGGGAAACTGGTGATCCTTCATTTGCCCATGTTACCCTGCTGGCCAGGGCTGGTGGTAAGTAGAAGTTTATCCTCATCTGTGGCATCATAAATTGCCTGTTCTTGAACTAGTGAGAGCAGCTGGAAAGAGAAAATCACAGGTTAGGAAGGCATGGAAAATTCTGTCTCCAAGATGATACTATTCCCAGAATGTTGCCTCAAACTACGGGCAATAATAACAACCTGGTTGATATCAGCCTATTGCCCAATCTTTTCAAAATGGCAGGTGCTTCTAATGTGTCGTGTATATAAAATATTTGTCCTTTTGTACATTTTATTTCCCAAAAGCCATTTTGGGTCGCTTTTTAATTGGGATAAAACAAAAAACGAAACATCCAGTCCCACATGCAACACTGTTTTGACAAGGAAATAGAGATGCAGAAAAACAAAGCTTTTACTTATGGTGTCCTTTAAAGTTGTTCATCACTCATTCTTCTGCTGAAGGGCTATGATTTTTTTACAAATTTTGTAACAGCTTAGAAGGGTTATAATAAAACAAAATTAGCATAGCAGGCAAAAATCTTATGTAAAATTTGTGAACAAGAAAATATGCCTGGAGGGGTGGGGGAGTCTCCAATTAGTTATTTGGGAACATAAAAAGAAACACTGCAGAAACAGTACTATAACTAAATCAGTTTTTTTCCCCACATATGCTTTATAAGGATGTAATAAAGGAAAAAGGGGTTTGGGAAAAGGAGCTAAGTTGAGAAGAGAGCCAAAAATATTGTAGTCAGACTACAACAGTAAAGCTAACAAGGATTAGGTTCCCTAACTAAAGGGAATTCAAGAAGGGATACTTTGAACCTCACAATAGTGTAAGACCTCTTTGCCATTCATTAAAACAACTTTGTTTTGGGTTCCATTGCAAGTTTAAAATTAAGATGCCACTGCTTTAAAGAATCACAATAACTGTACTGAACTTCTTACCGGTAGCTGCATCCTTTTGGCAGGCTCAATGGAAGTGCTCATTAAAAAATCATGTTCACTTTGACAAGCCATCTTTAAAAGCTGTTTCTCCTAATTCATGACTATAAGCTCTCATCTTCCCATGACAAACAAAACTTGAGACAATAGATTTTATTGTTTTATTTAGTAAAATGTTAAATAAATACAAATTGATCATTTATTCTGCACCCTCTTTTTCTTCCCGGTTTAATAGACTAAAATCTAGACATGACGTTACCAAACCCACAAGGGAGTGGAAGGCTACAGAAAGAAGGCAGCAAAGAGACTGAAAAATTACTATGAGCACCAGGCTATTTTTTTTATTGTAATCCAAAAAAAAACCCCAAACCCCTTAGCTAAACCAAGTCATGTATCTGTATACCATTCACAGGGCAACTATCTGTGAAACAGGTTGCCCTCAATTCACTTAAAGCCTTACAAATGATATAAGGACTGGGCTGCAGAGGCAGTACAAGTGTAGTTGAGTTTAGTTGGAACATACATTGCAAAAGGAATGGACAGTACGGTATGGCTGCTGGCTGCATGAGTCTCTGCGTTCCTACATCTGATTCCAAAGATGGACATACAGGGCTGGAGACTTACTGCTGGAAAAGCAAAAATGGAGTTTCCTGTGAGGCCAGCCACTTTTTATCACACGCTAGTTACTGGAAGGTGTCCTGTTCCAATTATCAGAAAGTATTGTTATAAGCAATTGAACCAGGTCTTAAAAATAAAGATACACAGGTGATTCATAGGGAAGTCAGCAGGAATATCTCTAACTGCAAAACTGAGTAAATTACAAAGTAAGATACAAATCAATGTAACATTATATACATCATGTGTACTTGACAAGGAAGCCTAAATAGACTAGCATTTATTAATTCTTCTTTTAAAAAAAATTAAACCAAGAGTTTCTTACTTAAATACCGAAATTTCACTCCTGGCTTAATTCCTGTTGGCCTTATATTCATAATACAAATTAGCACGAATGGGATTTTTCCTTGGTGTTTTAAGGGATACAATCATGAAGGGGGTATCTTGTTTCCCAAGACCTACCTTTATGCCACAACAAGAGGAGAACAGTTAACAGAAAAGTTTGGTGTACTCCTTATTGAAGTAGAAGATTCTCAGAACAAGACTCTTCACAGTGACACAGCTATCATGTTCCTGACATCAAGGCTGATATGTAAATACACAGCTACAAAGTACAAAAATCACTGAGATATTGGAGAAGGGAACTAAAGTTAAAAACTCAACAATCATTTCCAAAGAGCACTCTTTCTATAGTCTAAAGAATATAGACAGCAGATGTAACCCCAATGATTGCTTTTATCACCTTCAATATGTAGAGGGAAATTTGCAAAGGAAAGACTCCTTTGTGATTTTAAATCAGGATTTTAAATTGCCTTTATGGGTAAGAGGATCATCTGAGCAGTCTTCTACACATAGAGTGGTGAAAAGGATTACAGAAGAGAGACAAAACTAACATGCTTATCACTGCTTCCTCCCAAGTGTTTAAAGGAAGTTTTGCAAATATTTAAAGACAGTTATTTACAGTTCTATGTGGACTAGAACTGACTCCTTAGCAGGGTTCATACTTCAGGGTAAACCAAATCTTGCTAAATAAATCATAATATCTGATTTGTGTACAGTATGCCAAAGTCACATTATGGCTTAGTGTGATGTGTAACCCCAACCATTCATTTTAAAGATCTTGTACTTTACAAAGGAGACCTTACATAAACTGAGGTAGAATAAGTGTTGGGAGACAGGAAGATATTTAATGCTAAATAAATAGCTACTTATTTCAGTCACAATTTTTAAAAATGGAAGAGCTGTGTAGAGCTACCCTAAAAATGGCAAGGCATGTACATAAGACAACAGCTAGTTATTATCCATTCTTAGATATGCAATACATTTATCAGTATTTGAGGAACACTACAGTGTGTTAATGGGAAGACACATTGGGAAAGAACTAGACCCCCCTGCTTTTGTGTTCAACTATATCACATTGGTAGAGCCCAGGAATTTAGTATAACTTCATGTTTTACACAACATTACCTAAATCAGTTGGAGATAGAGGGAATCTATGTATTTTTTCTGAACCAAATCCACTTGTGGGACCTTCTTGCTTTCACTCATTGTCAGAGTTGATCTGCTTTGGGGAGGGGGGGAGGGAATAAACAACTATAATGAGGAACATAATTTGTAACCCTAGGATTTGTAGCAGGGGTCATACATTAAC
>JANHFM010001859.1:34435-47560 GCA_032468115.1 Grayia smithii | reverse complement strand
ATGCATCTTGCAAGGTCAGTACCCGGCGTATAAGATGACCCCCCACTTTTCTGAAGATTTTAATGTATTAAAAAGTCTTATACGCCGGAATATACGGTAATTCCAGAATCTTATTTCAAATCCATTTGGGCCCTTAGCTCCACTAGAGACAGCAGAAGAGAAGAGAAAGAATTGGAGAAAATCACAAAATACAAAGGCCTGCAGATGGAAGTAGGATGACTATGACAAAAGAAAGCACAGATAATGCCAATCATAATAGGCATCTTGGGTGCCATCCCAAAACACCTGGATCACCTCGTGAACACCATCGATATGGATAAAATCACTACCAGTCAGTTGCAAAAGGCAGCTTTACTTGGAACAGCTTACATGTTGCAATGATACCTTTAGCACCGTCAAAGAACAGCATCTGCCTTTCTCAGGCCCTTGGAAAGAACTTGATAGAAAGATAAGAATGCCAAATCCAGTCTAAATATCTGGATGATTGTGTGACAAACCATATTTTTAAGTCCTTAAATTTGTATGAAACTTGTTTCTTTAAAGGTTGAAGATAACTCATGCAGTGTAGTAAAACTTGCTTTCATGAAAGTACCTAATATTCAAAAAGTGTTTAACAAGCAATTTCTGCTTTTGAAGCTATTGAACCATGGTTTGGGCTAGGCTGCTTTATTATTTTATTTATTATTTGCCTCCCATCTTACTATCCAAAGCAACTCTGAGTAGCAGAGCACTCAGGAAAAATCCTGGTCCTCTTTGTCCAGAGAGGAATAACAGAGTCTGTCCATTCACTGGCTTTTTATTCCACTACAGTTGTCAGATTCGCTCTCATGGAACTATCTTTAGTTTGCCATTTCTTCCTCAGAAGTGATGAACTATATGCTAAGAGCTTCTCAATAGTAATGACAGTGGAACAGAATTTGGTCTTAGGCACTGAATTTTACTAACTGAACAGCTACCTAACATAGGACTTGGTCAAAATATTGGTCAGATAATGTAAACAGACCACTATTACAGTAGTAGTGATCTCTCTAAGCATCAGAATAAAAAACATCTTGTTTCAGCTTTGCTTTTCAACATTTTGCCTATTGAAAAAGCAGAAAACAATATATTTACCATTTGTCAGGCTGGAATGGTGAAGAACAAGTATGGCTAAACTAACATCTATTGGGAGAGGGAATAGGTTCCTTAATAAAATATGAGAATGCCATAAATATAAAATAACATGATTTTAGCAAAGCATTTGATAAATTCATTCCATTAGGCTTGACATTCTGATTACTAAATTGTTAATTGTGGGATGGATGACAAATAGATATATACCTGGTATAAAAGTTACATTGAAAAAGTGCTCTTTTATAATTCACCATTAAACTGCAAAGAAATATTGGCCTGGGATATTATGCCCTTCAGGTTTTTTTTTTCTTGTAATGCTCTGTCATTTTGAAGAGGTAGAAGAAATGCTGATCAGATTTTCAGATCAGACAAAATTGAGAAGAATAGCTAATGTTCTAGAACACAGAAATCAAAATCAAAATGTGGTGATCCATTAGAGAAATAGGCTAAGAATACCCAAATAAAATGTTTATAGTGCAAAGTACAAAAAAATTCTTAAGAAATTAAAATCAAAAGCATATGCATAAAATTGGCTTGGTTATCATACTCTGGGGGGAAAAATCTCGAAATTGTGGTTGATTATCCTTTTGTTCTCTGTCCTGGTTGGAGACATCAGCCAGGAATGGGTGGTGCTCGCCTATTCAGATGAAGGACTGAGCCTGTGAAAGTGTTTTTAAGCCCTGCCTCTGTTGTTAGTACCCTCTTTTTTGGTGAAGGCCGTCGACAGGCTCCACGTGTTGGAAGGCAGTGCAGGCAAGGAGAAAGGAAGAAAGGCAGAAAAAAAAAAGGCTAGGGACCAGACAAACAAGGGAGGGACTGGCTGATGTCTCCAACCAACGAGAAGGTGTGTGTCAGGTAAGAACCAACGCCTCTTCTCCGTCCTGGTTGGTAACATCAGCTAGGAATGGGACATACCGAAGCCAGCTGTCCCCCATCACAGGCGGGCCCCAGTCTGGTCTCGACTCGCTCCATCAGAGTGGATGTGCTGCAAAACTCTACGCCCAAACGCTGCTTCCGCAGAAGCAAACTGGTCCAATTTGTAGTGTCGAATGAAGGGCGACGGAGTTTTCCAAGTCGCCGCCCTGCAGATCTCCAGCCAGGATGCTTGAGTAGCCCAGGCTGCAGAAGTAGCTGCACTGTGGGTAGAATGAGCGATGACATGTCCCGGCCTGGATAGAGAGTGCAGGTCATAAGCCTTCACAACGGTATGGTATGGTGAATCCACCGCCCAATAGTTGAGGGCGTGACACGAATAAGGATTTCATCCTGCAGAGACTGGCCATCTGCTTTAAATAGATCCTAAGAGCCCTCCTGACGTCCAGAAAATGCCCTCGATGCTCCAGTGGGTGGGCAGGGTCGGGGCAAAAATTAGGGAGGATGAGCTCCTGCAGGCGATGAAACGGAGTATTTACCTTTGGAACGAAGGAAAGAGCTAAACGTAGGATAACTCTGTCCGAATGAGAGATGCACAGATCACTGCGGAAGGAGAGTGCAGCAATCTCTGAAATCTGTCTGGCCAAGGTGATCGCAACAAGGAATGACACTTTGCAGGATAACAGAAGGAGGCTGGTGGTGCGCAACCGTTCATATGGAGGACCCATAGGAGAATTTAACACTAGGGAAAGGTCCCAGGTGGGGTATCGATGAATAGCAGAGGGACACAAATTGGTTGCCCCTTTTAGAAAGCGCTGGATGTTGGGGTGCTGAGACAACGAGGGCAGCGAGCCAGCAGATAACACAGTCACTAACGCTGCCACCTGACGGCGAAGAGTGTTCGGAGAAAGACCACAGACCAGACCACCTTGAAGAAATTCGAGGACCTGTGGAATGGTGGCCTGCAGAGCAGACACGGATCGAGCGTCACACCAAGTGCAGAAGGCCTACCAAGTGGCCGAATAAATGCGTTCCATTGATGGGCGACCAGATGCCTGGATTGTCCTGATAACCTGGAGGAGTAATTGTCCTCCCTCAGGGCACGCCGCTCAAGCACCAGGCGGTCAATCGGAGCCACTAGGGATCTGGGTGGATGTTCTCCCCCAGCTGAGCGACACGGTTGACAGAGGGATCCTCCAGGGTGGGGCCACCGAAAGAAACAGAAGGTCTGCGAACCAAGGCCGCCGAGGCCAGTGAGGCGCCACCAGAACCACTTCTGCTCCATCCTGCAGGATCTTCTGCAGGACCCGTGGAATCAAGGGCAGAGGAGGGAAGGCATACAAGAGGCCTCGCAGTCACAGGCATCGCAAGGCATCAACGCCTTTGGCCCCTGACGCCGGGTAACAGGTGAAGAACCATGGCAGATGGGCATTCTCCGGCGTTGTGAACAAGTCCACTATCAGAATGCTCATACATGACATCAACTGCTGAAAGATTGATGGATGAAGATGCCACTTGGCCTGGTTGATCGTCTGCTGGCTGAGCCAGTCCGCTGTGACGTTGGATGTCCCTGAAATGTGCTCTGCCAATAATGAGAGGTGTCACTCTGCCCACAGCCCCAGGCGCTGTGCCTCCAACATTAGACTCGGTGACCAGATCCCGCCCTGGCAATTGTGTTGTCCGCCTTGACAGTTGTGTTGTCGGTCAGGACCAGGACGTGGTGAGCGGAAACCAGATGACGAAAGTGGCGGAGAGCCAGATAAACAGCACGGAGTTCCAGCCAGTTGATGGAGTGCAGCGACTCTGTGACCGACCACCTGCCTTGGGTGACCTGAGAGAGAAGATGCGCCCCCCAGCCAGAGAGACTGGCATCCGTCGTCAGAGTGAGGCACTGAGGCTCGATGAAGATTCGCCCCACCGCCAGGGCCGGTGA
Source organism: Grayia smithii (assembly GCA_032468115.1). NCBI lineage: Eukaryota > Metazoa > Chordata > Lepidosauria > Squamata > Grayiidae > Grayia > Grayia smithii. The sequence continues at coordinate 43,641 of JANHFM010001859.1, read as the reverse complement.
CCGCCACCACGTGAGGGACCTGGACACTCCCAGAGGAACCAGGACTCTTGCCGGAGAAGAGGCTTTCCCTGCCTGTTGGAATGGCAACAGAAACCACTGCAGGTCTCGGAGATGGATCCGCATCCAGGGGGTAATCTGTATAGCTGAAACCATCTTCCCCAGCAGGGTGGACAGAAGAGCCAACGAGCTCCTACGTTCCGCCTGGACTTTCCTAACTAAGGCTCTGATACTCTCCTGTCTCTCTTAGGACAAGTATACTTTACCCTCCACCGAGTCAATTAGAGCCACTAGATGCACAATTCGAGTTATAGGGGTTAAATGGCTCTTATCCACATTAATAGAGAAACCATGATCAGTGAGACATGAACTCGTTACCTGGAGATCTTCAAGCATCTGGAGATGAGAAGACGACTGGACTAAAATATCATCCAGATAATATTGCACCCTGATCGGTTTAGACCAATGATGGGCAACCAAGGCTGCCAGTACCTTAGTAAAGATACGGGGTGCAGAGGATAGGCCAAAGGGCAAAGCCCTGTATTGATAATGACCATTATAATAAAAACGCAAAAACTTCCTATGGGGCAACAAAATAGGGATGTGTACATAAGCCTCAGTGAGGTCAGTAGAGGTGAGGAAGTCGCCCCTCCGAACGTCAGCTAAAATAGATTGATGGGAATGCATTTTAAAACATCAATAGACGATGTAGCAGTTAAGCTGCTTTAGGTCAAGAATCGGTCTCCCCCTCCGAAGACTTAGGCACTAGAAATAGAAGGGAGTAAAACCCTTGTCCCACCTGGTCCTTCGGGACCTCCTGGATAGCTCTGATGTCCAGAAGGTGTTGTACAGGCAATTCCATCAGGACCCACCTAGCAGGATTCTGTGAGACAAGACAACGGATAAAAAATTGTGGGGATGGGGGATGGGTAGAGACAAATTCAAGGGATAAACCAGATCTAACCGTATCTCTGACCCATGAGTCTGAAGTCAAAAGATCCCATCGGTCAGCAAAGAGATCCAACCTACCACCGATGGGAAGGTCAGACCCAGAATTAATGCTGGCGGCAGAATGAATGACCTCCTCCCCCTCAAAAGGGCTGCTGTCCAGGAGGTCTACCCTGAGATGGATGGTAGTGCTGACCCCGCTGCCTGCCCCCTGGGAAAGGCTGAAGTTGGGGACAGGTAAAACCCCAGTCAGATCCCCGAGGGTAAGAACGGTGAAAGGAGGCCAACAACTGGGAATCCGTCCAACGCTGGACACTGGGCAAAACCTTATGTTTCTCCTTGGGCTCTAGAAGAAAGGGGTCCAAGGCCACTCCAAAAGTTTGTTGCCTTCAAATGGCGCTGAAGCCAAGCGCCATTTATGTCTGACATCCCCTGGTCTGTGGCGTAACCAAAGCAAGCGACAAGCAGAGACAGAAGTCCCTGGAGACTTGGCTGAAAAGCACACCGCATTTAAGGTAGCATCCACCAGTCCCGGTCGAGTTGGGAAGTAAAGCCGAAACCGGAGCATTGATAGAAGGAACCTGTAGAACGGAATCTACCTCCGAAGCAATGTTGAACAAACGACGATCCAGAGCTGAAGGGACCAGAGCCAAACCGGGAGTCTCATAGTGCTTCTGGATCACATTAAGGAACAGAGACGGCATAGGGAACACATCAACTGCCCGGCCTGGTTCAGCAAATAAAGGATCTAAAGTAGCTGCCGAGGTGGAAGGGGTTTCCCCGTCCAGGGAAGGCCCTAATTGGGCGGCCAGAGAAGCCTTATGTAGTAGCGACTTAAAGTCAGCTGATGGAAAAAGGCCCGTGAAGGCAGGCTGCTCAGGCATGAGCCCTTTGTCATCGGAAAGATCCAGATCCATAACATTGGCCACCTCAGGCATAGTCTTGAGACCTTGAATAGTAGAATGCTTGTGAACCGTCACCTCTTCAGACTGAACCTCCCCGACTGAAGGATCTGACTCTCTGTCATCGTCCAGACTCTGGGGAGAACGCTGGAGGGTAGCCGCCAGGCTTTGCTGGATCACCCTGGCCAAGATCTCATGAAAGTCATCAGGTAATGACGAACCAAGCCGACAAGAATGTTGATCAGCACGAACACTGGGAGCAGGCTGGGCAGTTTGAGTCGCCCCCGGATGGCTCTCCCACAATTCAGTGGTTGGTACTGTGATAGCACAATCCCGGAGAGATGCTTGATCCCGACAGTTCTGAAGGTTGAGATGGAAGGTGTTCAACGGACTGTACTGGAGCAGAAGCCGCTGCAGGCATGGTCTCAGGTGCCAAAACACAGCTTGCCTTGTCACAGATTTTTTGTAAGGCCATGTCTCTCTGTTGTTCAAGGTACGTAGAAGCCTTGCTGAGAGCTTTGGACTAATGACTGTCGGGAGGCAGATTTATCCTTGCTTGTGGCCGACCAAAGGCAAGGCCTGCGAAGCACCTTCCTGAGACAGGGAAGGTTGGGCAGTGTCAGAATGAGGCGTAGCCTCAGTATGCTTCACCTTATGTTGTGCCTTAGGTATCTTTACAGGAGACCAGATAGAAGGAAGGGGAAAAAAAGCTGCTGGTCCTGGAGGCGAAAAACACTCGCCAAGCCCAAAGGCTGCGTGGAGTGCTACGCTCCTGAGTCTTGGAGCGCGAAGCTCCTGACCAATGGAGCATGAAGCTCCTGAAATTGGAGCGCAAAGCTCCTGAGGCCGTGATCCCAACAGCTGGGAGAGCGCAAATGGCCGGAGCCCCCAGGCTCTGCTGCGGGCTACTAATAGTTCCTGGTCCTGATGAAGGCAGTAACACAGTCCACTATACTGTCTAAGTAGCCTCAATGGAGCGCGAAGCTCCTGATGCGGCAATAAGCAAAAAAGGCCCGAACACAGCCTTGAAAGATCAAATGAGTTGGCCGCTGCAGATGGAGATGTGAGGGACACAATCCTGGAGGGTGTCTCTAATGAGCGAGACAAAGCCGCTGCGACGACGACGATCTAAAATGGCCACCGGAGTAGGCGAGAAATGGCGTGAAGCTTCCGATGGTGCTGCGCCACTCCAAATAGGTGGCCAAACACGCTGCGATAAAGACGAACTCCGACACCGCTGTGACCTCCCGCTGGTGTCCAGGTGCCCAAAGACCTCAGAACTCAAGCCAGAATGCAAAAGTCAAAGGCACAAAGCCTCAATTGCTCAAGCGGCTCAGAAGACCGATGGCGGGAAAAAGCAGTTCAAAATGGCCACCCGAGCATGGAAAAAACAGGGGGGAAATCGCTGAAATGAGGCTGCGGAGAGATGGAATGGGCCAAAATAAGATAGCAAGTCGAATACAGCCATCCAGACTGCCTGTGGCATGGGAGAACCACCGGGGGGGGGGACCAGGTGTTTAAAGCACCCCCGTGGGAGAACAAGGTGTTAAAAATCCCCGCTAGCAAAAGGAACTCGTGGACCATAACAAGAGGAAAAAACAAAACACCTGAACCACCCAAAAAACAACAAGACCAAAGTTCCACAGAAATAAAGGAATAAATCCAGTCAAGAGCCGCACTGCCCCAATAATTACTCACAATACTCATCCAGAAAAGAGTCAGGGAGAGGAAAATACCAACACGCCTATCCAACTGAAGGACTGAGCAAAAAAGCGGGTACTAACAGCAGAGGCGGGGCTTAAAAACACTTTCACAGGCTGATGTCTCCAACCAGGACGGGGATTTTTTTTTTCAGTGTTGTATAAATTTTTTAAAATGACTCATTAGTATTTGCATTTGTGCTGTTAAGTAGTATATCAAGGTTTAGCAAATATCCATAGTATTTATATCTTTTTCCTATGCTGGGTATTTTGACTAAACAAGTGTTTGTAGGAAATATTGCTGCAATTCCTAGAGATCTGCTAATGAAGCTAACATTAAGGAAATTTAGAATAGACAGAAAGTATTTCTTTATATAATGCAAAATTAATCTGACGAATTCATTATCAAAATATACAGTTATGGATGCTGACTTGGATAGTGTGAAAACTACTGTATTAATTTTGAAAATTCTACACTACATGTGTGTAGGGTAAAGGATACCTCCAAATATTAATTGAAAAAGAACAGCAGGAGAGGGGAATGTCTCCATATTCTTTATGTGACTACCATGGAAGCAACTGGTGGCCACTGTGAGAAATAAAAACCTAGATTATGATGAGACTTGGCTGAAACCAGAACAACTATTCTTCTGTTCGTATAATTTTTTAACATATTTGATTCATGTATCATCCCTTCTCTTAATTAGAAATTTACCTCGTTTACGTGTCCCAGGATGCATTGTGCTGTTCAGGTATGTGACCGCACTCTTCTTGCGCTTTGTAAAAGATAGGAACAAAGTAATTATTAAGTCTTTTTGCTAACTGAAATCTATAGAATAACTGATGCATATCTATAAATAACAAACATGCTTTACTACTAAAAATAATTTCTAAAGATTCGAGCAAGCTTTCAGTATTTTAAAGAATGCATTCATCATTGTGTTAACTAGAACACCTACTCCAGAGAAAATGGACTTTCATTAAAACACTGAAAGAACACAACAGACCTATTTCCACTAGCAACAAGAGAATGATTTGATGCTGCATCTTCATCATTCAACAAGTAGTTATAACTTCTAGAAATATATAAGAGAAACTCACAACTGTCTACTTAGTTTTCTAGTGTCTTTGAGGGTGGGTAGAGTTGAACTATTAGGCAATGCCAGTAGCAAATGCTGTGGGTCATGGAGTGGTACTTGAGTACTGAAAAGCAGAACAATCCAAAACCACACTGCTTCTCTCAGATGCAGTAAGGACAGCTATCATTCATACTGTAGAAGTCATTTGCTAAACATCAAACTGGGAAGGGAAGTAATTTTAACCTTCTTTTTAGGCTGGTTTGGCCATCCCATGTCTGGATGGGTAGACACTCGAGCATCAAAGCAAGATTTTATTTCTAATGTATAAATAAGAGATTGCTACCTCAGGCTCAAAAACAGCTCCACTGTAAACTGGATTTGCTGTGGTTCTTCGTTTTCTTTCTTGTCTTTTACTTTGTATTTCTTGAAGAAAGAAGTAATTTGGTTAGAAAATAAAAGCATTTCAAAGCACACATGATTTGGTTTTAGAATCTGAGAAACCAGGAGTCAGAATCTATCATTTCTCATAATGCTTGCACAGAGATAATCCTAAAGAAACAGCGGTATTACATAAAAATAGATCAGTACATGACACCAATTCAAGATATATATATATACATATATATATATTTGCATCTTTTCTTTTCCCTATCACACTTGTGAATCAAGCAAAATTTTCAACTGATTAGTGCAAGATTCATTATAGTCTATGAATTTTTACCATGAATATTTTAAATTAACGACAAAAAGCATTAAAGTCAAAATCAACAATTGTGGAGAAGTATAAAGACCTATTTAGTTGCTCAATGTATATTGCAACTCTTTTCCATGCAGTAAGTCCGTGACAGGTTACATATGTATAAGGATTATTTTTTAAAAAAACTGCAAACACGTTCATAAGAAAATGCATCAAAATATATGTAAACATCTCATTCACTGTCATTTAGAAGTAAATGAAATTATTTGTCGAGGTATTTTAACAAGTCTTAAATTAAAGGAAGCCCTTTTATCAAACATATCTAAAATCTGATTAAGATTTAGGTCCACTTATTAAATCAGGGTTTTTTTTTCAAATATATGTTGCAGGCCACAAGATAATAACTTTCTATTTTGAACCATATGAGAACATAACACTTTATCATGTTTGAGATTTTCTTAGAATATGTTAAGCACATAGTTCTTTCTGGGTAGTATAAAACTTTGTCTACACTCACACTAAATCCAAAGCATTTCTTTGAAAATAAACCCAATAAAGTGAAATGAAACTTTTCCCTATTAATGGGTCTTGGTGTTTTATTGATTAAAAAAACATTGAAAAAGCTTAATTTTCTTTTTACCTTCCAAATGATCATGCGTAACAAGTCCAAGAGAAACCATAAAGGCAAGTTTCTGAATTAAGAGAAACAAAAAATTGAAATCACACAGTATTATAGAAAATTACATTAGCTGATAATAGCCATTTCTTAATACAAATGATTCACAATATGCATCAACTCAAGAAATTTTGGGACTCTGAATTTTTGGCTGAGTTGGTTTTTCAAGATAGGTCTGGACAAACTAAATAATAAATTAAAATGTCATCTTTTGTTTCTAATAATGAATTTGATCCTACCAGCTTTCAGTAATACCAACTAAATCATATTCTTCCTGCATTAAGCATTCTAGTTATTCTAATTTGTGTCCCACACTGTGTGTTTATGTAACGATGCTGGAACACTTGATCATACAACTTACCTATTCCTTCTGGTATTTTCATGCTCATTGTTGATACCACTACATTCTGCACTTCCTTACCAGCATCATACTATTTTCAATTATGTCCTCTCCTTCCCTATAGGATTCAGTCCTCCTGACCAAGGTCTCTTCCAAACTTATCCTCCCAGTTCTCAGTGCCAGGAATCTCAAATAATGCATTCCAGTATCAAAGAAACAAAAGCATTCTCGTTGGTACCTACTCAGTATACCTAATTGTTCCTTTGGAGAATTCTCTTTCTAAACTATGTACTTTTATAGGAAAGAAGGAAGGGAATACAAACTGAGCTCCCAATAACTTTGTTTCCTATCCAGTGCTTCTTAGTCCTTGCAATGATTTCAAGATTGTATTTGGCTATGTATTTGTTCCCATACGGATCAGAAGAAAGGGATCTTTATCAATGGATTGGGAAGCTTTTTGTCACATTCCAAATGTGTGGCCAGAAAATCATCAAACTCCTCTTGACAGACTGGCTGGTTAACAAGGCACCACCATCACTTGTTTCCTGCTCCCAGGGAAGAGGATGGCATTCTTCCTTTTGCAGAACCTGTAGCACCCCCTTCCAGGATGGTAATCTTTTTTGCACTTGTAGCACTAGAGCTCTTGCCTTCAGCAAAGAAAACAAATATGGCACATCTCATACTGATCACAACAGTAATTTTCTGCCTTTGTGTTCCTCTGATGAAAGAAAGAATGAACACCACACACATAAAGCCTCCTCCTTGGTTCCTATACAGGAATTCCCCCACCAATCTCCTGTCTGCCTGTTGCTGGGGAGCTGGCTTCCTCACAACTAGATCAACAACAAGAAATGTCCAATCATGCATAATAAGGAATCATCACCCCAATGGACTATCAGAAAAACAGTCAGCAGAAGCCCCAAAGTGTTTTCAGAAGTCCAGTTGCCTTTTGAAAAGCAGCTTTGAAATAGCCATGTCTTGGATGATTGAGAATCTCCATAGACAGTCAGCAGATGCAATCAATCACCAGTCTTTATCTTCCCTAGCTTTTTCTCTTTTATTCTATCTCTCCTGCCTCTTCCCTATTCTTAGTCAAAGTTAAATAGGCAGGCTCCTATTTATTTACTCAGCAAACTCACTCTCTAGGGACTTGGGTTCATTACATGTCATCTGAAGTTGCCCAAAATCACTCTCCATAAAATATTTTACAATTCTAATTATAGTATATTTTACAACCATCTTGGGAATAAAGTAACAAGTACCATATTTCCCCAGTTTATCCTAAGAAAAGCTGAGATAAAATGATATATATAAAACAGCAGAAAATAATTTCAAAAATTAGAGTTCATATAAATGCTTTTTTTTTTAATTAATCAAAACTGTCACCATCAGAAATATGTAGGAATTAACACCAGAGTAGCATACCCTGTTTCCCCAAAAATAAGACAGGGTCTTTTTTCCTTTGACCTCCTAAATAAGGGCTTGGCCTTATTATCGGGGCGGTCTTATTATTTTGGGGATGTAGGAAGCGGCGAGCATGGGACTGGATGTCCCGTCACTGCCATCACCTCACCTCCCCTCCCCTCCCCTAATGTGTCCTGCTGCCGCTGTTGCCTCGTGTAGCAGGACTCTGCAAGCCTTGTGCCATTGCAGGCACAAACTGCAGCACCGCCACAAGCTGCATATTGGCACAGCTGGCGTCCTGCTCATGGCTGGGCTGGTATGTTGAACCTTGCGGCAGTGCTGCCGTTTGTGCATGCAACAGCACAAGCCTTGCAGAGTCCTGCTCTACGAGACAGCAGCGGTGGCGCAATGAGTCTCACAAAGACTCATTTCTGGCAGGCGGGGTGGGGGGAGAAGCGAGACATGGCTCCCCTTGCGGTCTCTTCTCTCCCCCCCTCGCCGGGCATGACAGGGGCTCCTGCCACTTGTTTAGCCCCCCACCCCCTTTAAGGATACAATTTGGGGGTGGCAAGTAGGGCAAGTAAGAAGTGAGACATGCGTCTTACCTTTCAAGCTCCATCGTGTTCCTCGCCATTTTGTCCAGGAAAACACATAAAAAAATACTCTCTCTCACGAGTTCAATCAAACTTCTCGAACTCGTGAGAAGTTTTTTTTTACAGTGTGTTTCCCTGGACACAACAAAGAATGCGACAGAGCTTGAAAGATAAGAGACATGTCTCGCTTCTCATCCAACTCACCTGCCACCCCCAAATTGCTGTTGTGGTCTGTTGGCGGCCTGCAGAGTTGGCAGCAGAGTCAGATGGTGAGGAGGTTGGGGAGGAACATGGGCCAGTCCTAGAGTCTGGGGAAGGCTCAGACAAGGGCTCTGCATCAGAGGCAGAGAAAGGGCCATCTGGGAGGTACGTGCTGCCTCTGGAGCCTCCAGTCAGACCTCAGCGAGGCAGTGGAACAGGGGGAGCCTGTTCCCATTGTGTGCATGTGCAGAGCTGCCAGAAGGCAAGAACAGTTAAAACAAAAGGGACGACTCGGAACTAGGGCTTGGAGATGATTGGCCCCTCTCATAATATTTAAAAGAGGAGCAAAGTCACATGGGCCTTAGCAGGAAGCAACATTGTTAATTCTGTTCAGTTTAAAGTCTGAAGCTCTGTTTGATTCTGGATTCCATGTGGCTTTGCCAATTAGGTCTTCGGCAACATGTCAAGGGAGATAAAGGTGGGTGATTATCCTGAAGGACTTATCCCGAAGGACTCTTTACAACTATTTGGGACTCATCTGTGAATGAGCAGAATTCACAGCTGTTGAAATAAAAGAGGTTTTTGGGACTACTCATGTGTTTTACTGACTCAGGAAGCTAGATGAAAACAATTGCATCCCTAAAGGGGATGGGTGGCTAAGCAAGGGGC
>JANHFM010001859.1:11692-29607 GCA_032468115.1 Grayia smithii | reverse complement strand
AGGCCAATCCAACTCTGTGGAAGCTAAACTGGCTGTTTCTGCTTGTTCTAAGGAGGTAAATTGAGGCCAAAGGGTGGACCAGGTAAGGCTACATTCGATGTATAAGTCATACCTGACTTTTCACTTCCTTTTAGGGAGGAAAAAGGTGCATCTTATACTCCAAAAAATATGGTAATAAATAAATATAAATTAAATGCAGCTGTGTTTCTATTAACCCTACATCTCTACATTAATTGAGAGAATTTATAAATTTATAAGTTATTATTTTAAATGTTGAATCTAACATATTATGATGTTTTTATATAACCTTGACTTTATGCTTCAGAGATGGAAAACTGGTTCTCTAAAAAGAAGGGAATGGAGCTGAAAATGGCAAATATAACATCACTGAGATATAAGAATCATTTAGTGAAACAAACAGTATAAGTTGTTATACATATGGTTACCAATTGTGGATTGTAAAATTCAGGACAAGCATTATATTGCATCAAAACAATAAGAAAGTAGCTTTCTGCTGCTATCTCATGATCATCTAGATTTCTATATTACCCTTGTACATTTGCCTTCAATAGTTGGAGAGAATTTATTTCAGAAAATTATTTGCCAATCTTCCCATGACAAATTGATCCTTTCTAGAAAACAGTAAAAGCAAATTGCACTAATTAAACTACAAACAAACTCATCACAGTGGCAACAACTAGGTGGCGAAGACTTTATTGGTATACGTTAGTATAATGAAAAGAAACAAAATTAAATCCAGAGAAGCAACTTGGTGCAATTGGGTACAGCCCAGCAACAAAAAGTTAATCCCATTCACAGTCTCAGCTAACTTCCTGACTTCCAAGCCTAGGAGAACCGCCAGATCTTAAGGGGTTTTTGAATGCCACAAGGTTAGGGACAAAGTGATCTTGGGTGGGAAGGAGAGGTTCTGAGCCAGAAAAGGCGAAGTTCTGGTCCCACCAGATGACATTTTAATTGACAAGGCCTGAAGCACACCTCTCTTGCCAGACCTGATGAAGAGTGTAGAAACAATTGGAACAAAACACTCCGATAAGATGGCAAAAATGGAGCTTTAATATGAAAAGGCACTGGGCAGAATTTATTGTTGGCTACCATGTCTGGACTGCAAGAATCCAACTCAACAATAGATTGTATCGGTAGCTACGATGCTAACTCACTGCTGTCATCCAACAATCTGAATGGCATTCCTGGTCATTCAGATTATTGCAACCTGGATTTGACAGCCTTAATTCTTATTAAATGTGTGAAATATATAACGTTGCCTTTTTAAAACCTCAAATCAATGTCGTATCTGAGTTTTACAGTTTGGTTAATTGCCCTCTATTCTGAACAGACTCACCTGTGGAAGAAAATTTGGACGAGGAGTAAGTCTGGGAGGAGGGATGAACTGTGGCACTTTGATAGGCTGAGGAGCTGTAGCTTGAACCTGCTAAACAACAGGAGTGAGCTCAGGTGGCGATGAAACTAAAGCAGCTTTAAGCAAAGTATAGGTATGATGAATTATTTTAAAGTTATATAATGGTAGCCAGACTTTCCACCATAAACTGATTCTGAAGAGTGAAACTGTCTTTTTTACTTAGGAAGTATAAAGGTAGCCAAAGCTTGTCTCATAAATATGTAAACCTATGTTATCACTGTAAGACTGTACCAATCATCTGAACCTTTTGAATTTTTATACATTACAGGATGCTCTACAATAATTAGAATATAATATCAGTCTTGTTACCCATTCAAATGGTATTTCACAAGACGTTTAACTATGTTAAGAACATAAGCATTCATATTCAAAGTATCCGAAACCACTGCTTTGCACAATGAGCTATTTTCTTTATTATCCAGGAGCACGTAGGAAATAATTTATTATTAGAATAAAAAAGGTTGTAAGTAGATTTACTTACAGCTGCATTTCTGGATTAATTCTCAAATGTTAACATTCAGATGGCTCATATATTTAACAGTATACTGATAATCACTGTTATATTTCTAATCCAAATTGCATTTGTTTAAATAGCTGACTTCACATTCAAAATTAAATTTTACATTTTAATAGGTTTCAACTGTTTGACATTTTGTCAACTGATCCTTGATCATAATAGTGCTTGTAATTGTTATAAAGTGAAAAAATGCTGGCAAGAACTCATTGTGCAAGGTACCATTTAATGGACCCAGTGGCAGTAATATTTAATGAAGTTAAACAAGTCTTGATGGTTTATTTTTTTCACAAGTAATAAAACTGAAAAAAGTAAACTACGTCAGAAGTTATACCATTCAAATAAAGAGTCCCCAAGCATAAACTTTTACAACCAAGATTAAGGAATCTGTGTCCTTTCAGCAAGGAGATTAAGAATCATACAGAAACAATTTAACATATTATTGGAATATATGTTAAAGACACATAATTGTGTAGTACTGTTAACAATATTAATCAGCATTGGAATAGTAATTAAAATTTCTAAACTAAGTGTGTTATTGAATTGTAATTTAAAGAAAGCATCAAAATATAAAATGTATTCTAAAGTATATAAATAATACACACTATTCTCTAGTATACATAACTTCATATTATGTTTATTATGAAAAATGGTTCAAGTGCTGAGCCACCCAGCTTGCTTACCAATGTGACTGTATTTTTTGCCACTATTTGTACTGCCTCTGTTCCTGGACCGGTGACTTTATTTGTTGTCTGGAGGTTGACAGGCGTGTTCTGTGCATCAGTGCTAAGGACAGTTTTCTGGCTGCTGTTGATGGCAGTCACCATGGCAATTGTAGGTCTTTGACCCACAACAGAGGCAGGCATGGTTGCTGTTGCTTTCAGAACAAGAGGTAGTGTCTTAGTGGTGATCATAGAAGCTGTAGTTACAGTTTTCTAAGAGAAACAGAAAACACATTTTTTCTGGAAGGCTGCACCACCCACTGAGAAAAATTTATTATTGAGAACTGTGAGGAAATAGAAGCAATACAGCACAATGGGGAAATTATGGAAAAATTAAACACTGATATCCTTCTCCTGGAATCAATACATTTATTAAGACTTTGTAGCAAATCTCATATACACATGACAATTAATAATACAGAAATAGTAGGTCATGATTTGATCAGAGTTGATGAAATATGCATAACAGTAATCACATTTTTGTACACATCCTTCAATGTTTGCCTTTTAACTCTTTGGAATAGGTCTTTACCATATCTCTAGACTTTTGGAAAGGCGTGTCTCTTCTTAACCTTTTATATTAGTAATATCCAAAATGTTCAGTGCACAAGCTATCATGTACATGCAACAGGTAGAACTGGGTGGTCCATGTTTGGAATATAACAGGTATTTTATCCAGACATGGACCCAGAACATATGTGTTCCAGACATAGGGCCTCTAGAATAAGAGACAGAAGGGAAAAATAAAGCCATCAGTGTGTGTAGTAGCTAAGCAGCGATAAAGGAAGGTGATGGGAACATCTAGAGTGGGATGGGTAGCTGGGCCAGTTGAGTATCCCATTCTTGAATTCAAGTTTGGCAATGACAACTATAGGGAAGGAGGAAATGGAAGGCCAGGTGAGGGACAAATGTCCCAGTCATATAGGATGACAGCAGCTGCAGGGAAGGAAAGCTATAGGGAAAGGAGCAAAAAGTGGAATGGACCAGTCACTTATGTTGTGCTGAAATATAAAATAGCAGCAGGGAGATATGCTGTAAAAATCCTTGGGCAAACTAGTACCTAGGCCATGAGGAGAAAGGAAGAGAGGGGTGAGCTGTGTCAGTCTTGCTCTATTCCTAGAACTTTCTGGCCTATTCCGGAAAAAAATCCAGGAATAACCAAAATGTTGCACATTTCCAGTTATTCTAGAGTGTGATGAGCCTAGGAGTCCATCCAAGTATTAATGACACATAATTTCTAATTTTGTGCAAACCTCTAAGTTATGTGCTTAATGCAACAAATATAGGTGTGAATATGGAAATGTTACTGTAAAATGTTACTGTATCTGTAGAATGTCATAAAACTGAATTTGTTTTGAACCAATTTTTGGTTCAACTACACAGATGTTAATAGGTGAAATTCAGTCCAGACAAGAATTTTCCCCAAATTAAAAGATCAGTATTATATATGATTTTTGGAAACTCCCAGTCATTGACAATTGAAAAGCAACAGCAAATATCATATGGGAATTTTCACTGGCAAAGTATTTTTATTTTAGCAGAAGTTTCTAAATAAATATCTAGCATTAGATTTATTGCTGCAGTATTATATTTTCAGTTGGGATAGGATTACTTTATCAGAGGGACGCATACCCTCTGTTAAAGTTCTGAAGTTCGCAGATAGTACGATTATTGGCCTCATTCAAGATGGTGATGAGACTGCACATAGATGGGAGGTTGAACAACTGGCCCTGTGGTGCAGCCGTAACAAACTGGAGCTAAATATGCTTAAACCTGTGAAGATGATAGTGGATTTTAGGAGGAACCTTTCTATTTTAACCCCTTCACATGTTATGCTACAATTAACTAGAACTGGGACCTTCAAGATTCCTCCACCAATGCATACATAGAAATCCATGATTTTGCACTATGCTGAAATTTTGCTTGTCTCTAAAACAGGTGCACTTTTTGATATAGTATTAACATCAGATGTACCAGATTCCACTTAATATGCTTAATCTGATTTGTATAATTTAAATTATGTGTTCTTAATTAGCTACATCACAACATTAATTATAAGTGGACCCTAGAGAGTAATATCCAAATGGAAGGAATCATTCCTTCCAAGAATTCAAAAAAGAAAATACTATTGGTATTTACTAGTCAAGGTTTTGCTAGCAATTATTTCAGATTATGAATTAACACTTTAACATCAGCAAACTATGAATTTTCAGTATGGTCACAGTACTACAATTAAGAATTTTACAAATATTGTAATGTGTTACTGCTAGTGTTTCCTTCTAGCTCCTTTTAATAATTGTGCATATCTTAAAAATTCTTTGCTAAGGCTACACCATATAAAGTAGCTTCATAATGTTGTGAAAGAACTGATTTAATTCTTCAAAATGATTAGATTTGAAAGTTTTAAAGAATAATTTGAGAAGTCCTGTGATATATCAGAATTAAGTCTATATGCAATTTAGATAATTTTATTTTGGGGATTTTGATTAATTTAGTTTTTCTCTTATTAAACAAATAGGTTTATAAGTTTAAAGCTTTTAAAGAAGGTTTGCAACTGAATAATAAAAAAAGGTAGCAATTTTAAGACAATTTCACTAGAGGGCTCTTTAGTTTTAAAAATCTTGTTTAAGGACCATATTAGCAGAAAGTTAAACTATAAAGCAGAATAAAGTTATTACAATTGTAATCTTTTAGTAGTCACAGTTTTTAGTATTAGCTAATATAAATTATGTAGGATTATTCAAAATGAACGTAATCAATAAAACTTCTATAGTATTTATGTTTACTGTACTTAATGTCAATTACTTTCAACAGGACATTAATCAAAAATTTCAAACCTGAAGTTGGTCTAACCAGTTAAATATCTACTTTATGGTAAAGGATGTCTAGAATTAAAATTTATGAATTAAATAATATTTTTTTCTTGGTTTACCAACAATGGACATATAATTTGACTACTGTTTCCAGTAATTTAATGGGACACTGATATGCTGTTATCAAAGGAATAATTACCATATATTCAAAAGGTTGTTGTTGTGGGGAAAATGGAGAAGGAAATTATGTTGGATATGTTTGCTGCTTTGAGTTGCTAACAATAATAAATGGGGGATATGAATAAATAAAAATATTTTATTTTTTCTTATACTCCAGTTGGCCAACAGTTAAGAACAGTCTTTCTGTTTTACTAATGACAATGATAATTCTCCAGATATCAGAGTCTGAAACAGGGATGTTTTATATACAAATGATCCTTTATTAGAAAGATCAGAATAAGTAAAGTTACATAGCTGAATGGGACAATCACTGCAGCAGGGTCACCGCTGGGTTGCCCCAGCCAGCTCGCCATGGGCAACTCGCCACAGGACAACTCACTGTGGAAAAATGCTGGAGATGAGGGGGAATCTCCTCCTTCTCCCTCCCCCCCTCTCTCCTCGATCTAGCTTACCGCCCCCACCAATACCCCCTGAATTCTGTGGCAGAAACTCCTGTGCATCCCACTTTTTTCTGGTGGGGGGGGAAATCCCTCTTCTCCTCTCTGCTTCGTCCTCCCCATTTTTTCCCCATAGCCTGAGCTATGGAGGAGGAGGAGGAAGTTTCCCCTCATCTCCTGCATTCTCCCATGGTGAGTTGTTCCATGGCAAGCTGTCCCACAGTGAAGTGGCTGGGGTGAGGTGCCAGCAGCGAACTAGCAGCAGTGAGCCAGAAGTTGCAAGTTGTCCTAAACCCATTACACATAGGGCTACTGATATTTGCAGCTGTACTCCCTTACTCTACTTGCTACTACTAGCAATACATCAGACCCATTGGGGAAAAAAATCAACTTTTTTGAGGTTCCATTCATTGCCTTTTAGCATGACTACTTAGAGAGCAAAATAATTTTTAGTCAAGCATTGTCTTTAGTATTCTGAATTCTTTTAGAATAGAATAGAGAATATTAATGCAAAACTACTTTGTACCATTACACCTTCACTATAATGTATTATTTCTATCAAGTTCTTTAGTTCCAAGGTACATATACTTGAGGATAGAAATGCATATTTCCTACTGACATATTCTTCTCAACTTTTATCACACAACAAATTGCCAAAAATATTTTTTTAGGAAAAATCTTAATTTACTTTATCTAGTTCACAAACCTGTCTTCACCAATTTGACTAGAATTCATTCATAAAACTTGTCCTAATTGTATTGTAATAAATATTAGATATTAGTCCAAAGCTGAATTTATCTTTATTGCCTATATAAAATCGGTGTCAGAGTACGCAGTGAGAAAATGTAATCCTCAGTTTGAGAAGTTAGATAGTATGAAATGTGCCAACATTTTATTAAAAATGAACTTAAAGGTCAAAATTATTACATTATCTTCAACATTTAGACACACAATCTTTTATTGGGCAAGACAAACGAAACTGTTTTCAGCTATGTTATTTATAGTCACTTTTGGGGAAAATGTTTCTCCACCATTTATGAATTGCAATTAACATCATTTAACCTATAAACAGTAGAGGTTCTCCTGACCAATAGCAACAAGAAGCTTTTTCATGCAGAAGTTACTTTTTGTAACAGCAATTGTAAGATGGATGGGTAACTATTTTAGTTTATATATTTTAGATTTATTAGAAAATATATGGTTGATTATACGTTGATATATTATTCTGCATATACAGCTTTATTTACAGACAATTAAATATACATTATTTCTGTAGCTTAATTGCCATTCACTGAAATAAATAACTGATCAAAGATCTCTAAATAGTTCAAGATCCCTGGATGTCATCTGAAACAAAACCAAATAGAAACAAGATGAGCATTAGTCAAGGGTAGAGAGGAAAATGGCAAAGACTGGAGATAAGTTCCTTTTTTTTTACTTAAAGATTTCTGATAGCGTTACCCAATCCTATAAACATTCACTCACTCATATTCAGATCAAAATGATCCACTTTCTAGTAAATGCTTGCTGGTCGTTACCTAGACTAACATTGATTTTATACAATGTTGAATTTCAGCCTAAGAAATAGCTTCCCAAAATCACAGTAATGAATTCAAACTCTTTACCTGTGATCCAAGCAGGTTTGGAGAGGGTGCAGTGGTCTGCTGCTGTGGCTGCTGCTGCTGCTGCTGTAGAGGCTGCGATGTTTGTATTTTATTTTCTGTCTGTGCCAATGGCTGTATTTGAAACTTACTATCAGGCTGTTCCTGCTTTACCATTAAATTCTTTCGGAGTTGTTCAACTACTCTTTTCTAGCAAGAGAATACAAACAAAAATAGTATCATATACTTTTTGCATTACAGTAAAATACATTTCAAGATTTTTTTTCAAAAACAAATAATGTAACGTTATAAAATGAACTTTGTTTTAAGGTTCAATTTTAAAGTCAGTTCTGTATTAATATTAACAAAATATGAATTTTGTTAATGAGTTTTAAGTTCTAGTTCATTTTAATTACTATTACATGTGTGTATGTGTATTTATATCTGATTGTATTACCACTGTTTATTTTTATCGCTGTTTGTTAAACTCATTATAAGCTATAAAACATTTTGATTAAATTTCATAATAAAAATAAAAGAAAGAAAGCAAATTCATTTTTGACAATTGCTAATGCTATCAAACCAGCAAATTTAAGCAAGAATAGTATATCATTAAAATCAGAAGTTGTGGGCAATTCAATGAAGATGCCCCTCCCCCAGGAACTATTGCTCTTACACAGCTCAGACAAAAATGTGGAGCCGAATGAGGGCATTCATCATTCAAACCTTTCACAAACTTTTATAACAAATCAGTTAAGTGTTATAAGCAACGACAATCTTTGGTTATCATAATATCTAACTCCTGCATATGGGAGCTCTGTGTATTGCTAATATAATATAATGTTCTTCCCCAATTTGGGTGAGCCTCCAATCCTAAAATCAAAACTATTCCTGATGTTCCTGATCTTTATTCCACCAAGCCTTTTCCACTTGCAGAGGAGGGGTGATATTTTAGACTGCATCACATTTTCTGGAGTTCAATTATTTCTGTCCTTTTTAAGCTTGAAGAATATGTTTTTAAAATGTATCATTAAAATATCCACTGATTTTGTTAGCCCCTTATCCATTCATGCCTATGTAGATCATTCGTGGTATTCCGATATAAATTACAGTTCTATAATTTATTTCACACAAACTTTATTTTTTGTTTATCTGATGGTAATACTTTAATTATCTTACAGTAATTCTCATAAGCCAATAGACACATGGCAATTTTTAGAGCCTGGCATTTATTTTTATCGACTAAAGTTCTAAATGTATTTGCCCAGAGATCAGGACAATATAGTTCCATATTCTTTATTTAGGCATTCAAATACTGATGCATTATTTACTGTTTCTTTCTGAAGTACAAAATGATGTGTCAGCAAGTGTAGGCAAGAACAGAAGGATCATTTGCAGGAAGCAGAATACCATAAGGAAAATAACAGAATAGAAGCCAATTATACATGCCAAACTATTACTCTAATTATTCACAGCAGAAGAATATATATTAGTTTATCTGGCTAGAAAACATATTCAAGAGATGCTAGGCTTGAACATTCCCAAACTAGGTTGCAATAAAAAGAATAAATCAATCAGAAGATAAGTTAGGAAGAACAAAAGTCAAGTACGCAGTTTCAATTTTACAATTCTTCCTGGCCTTCTTCCTCAAGAAACTTGTGGATAAAAAGCAGGGATGAAATTTCTATAAGCTTTCAAAGTATTTTGAAAGTAGGCTTTACCTACAATGTGTGGAAAAAAGGATGTTGTTCTGCATTTTTTTTCTGTGGAAAACCTGGGCAAAATACACTTCCTACTGCCTTCCATTTATAAAAGATTAGATACACAAAGGCAAAAGTTGAGTTTATTTTAATTACTTCATAAAATTAATGTAGTTATGCAACAAGTCTATAATCTAAGAAATATAGTGTTTATGTATATATGTATAATGAGCCTGGTGGTGCAATGGTTAGAATGTAGTATTGCAAGCTATCTCTGCCCACTGCCACGAGTTCGATCCTGAGCAGCTCAAGGTTGACTCAGTCTTCCATTCTTCTGAGGTCAGTAAAATGAGGACCCAGATTGTTGGGGGCAATATGCTGACTCTGTAAACCACTTAGCGATTACTGTAAAGCACTGTGAAAACAGTATGTAAGTCTAAGTGCTATTGAGATATATATATATACATACATACACACACACACACACACACACACCAGAGAGAGATTTATTGAAGGTCAGTAGGAATTTGAAATCATATTTTTAGAAGTGATATTGCTTACATTCATCTTCTATTTCAGCAATTAACAATAAAATTAATGCCAGAAAAGAGAATGATAGGAATACTATAACATAAGTGTCTTCAACACTATATAGTCCAGGGGTGTCAAACTCAAAGCCCGGGGGCCAGATCCGGCCCGTAGGGTGCTTAGATCTGGCCCACCGGGCTGCCCTGGAAATAGCAAAGGAGTGGCCCGCAGTGCTTCTGCCAGCAAAAACGGGCTTAGCTTTCAGCTGTCACGACCTCCTGTAACCTTCTGCTAGTGAAAACGGAGTTCAGGCAGGTTGCACATGCTTGGGCAGAGCACTTGGGCCACCACAGGCACCCCTGACATGAGTGAAGTCGAGTTGGCCACGTCCACCCTGGCCAAACCCACCCCGGGCCCCCAGGGTCAAACACAATCCTGATGCGGTCCTCAATGGAATCGAGTCTGACACACCTGATATAGTCCAACTAGGTATCCATAGGATTGTCTACTCCAGTTAGGACTGGCCCAACAAATCAGATCAATTGAAAACTTATTAATCCCACATTATTAGGTGGTCGGAGGAACTGAAGCCAGAAAGCATTGTGCTTCAGTGGCAGCGCTAACACTCTGGAACAACTTTCCTGGCAGAGATAAGGATGGCCCCCTCCTTGGGGCCAGAAGTTAGCAAAGGCAGAATTTGGCGAGCCTTCCCCTGATTTTATTATGCCATCTTCAACTTTTATTTTAATTGTTTGCCTAATGTTATTGCTACTCTTTTGATGGAAGGTTTGTACACTGGATGTTTTAACTGGTTTTATTTTCAATAAAAGCTGTTAAGGCTAGAGTAGGATAGAAATATGTAAAATAAAAATACATAAATAATTCAATGCACACATACTGTTCAGCTGGTACAGATGTCCTACAAAAAGTCTGCAACCCAGGTCAAAAATGAGATTCAGAAATTTAAAGCTTTGGAGGTACAAGCAGAAATGCACAATCTGCTTTAATATTTCAGTAAAAATACCCTTCAAATCAAACTCAATTCCTGTAACTACGTAGACAGAGACTTGGTCATTCCATCCATCTTCTTGGCATAATTACTGTTAATAAAGTAATTTTATTTACCTATGGATTTGACTGAATCTATTACATATTTCTAATGCAAATGTACATCCTATTTTGCCTTTTGGGAGGATGTAATGTTTCTGATATTTGTTTCTAGTTTTATCCAAGCTGCTGTTTATATATTTGTTGTTATGCTGTTTAGGTTGTGTTTTTCTCTTGTAAGCCACCCAGAATCATGTCAATGAAAAGAATAGTCATACAAATCAAAATAAATAAAGGGTAGTACTGCATTCTTTATAATCCTATATCTAATGTTTTGCCAGGAGTATCAGTCCATTTTTTAATTTACCCAGCTACTTAGGATCCATTTCCTCTAATATGTCTTTGATATATTATAAATTACATCATTTTCTGTTTTGGTAAGCATTTCTACTTTCAATCACCTTTTTCCCAGCTGAAGCATCACCACAACACCTGTCTATAACATCCTGCCATCTACTCATCCCACTCCATTTGGATCATTCAGACCTGCCTTAAATCTAGAAGCTGAGCTCTATGCAATTATGCTTTGGCTTTGGATACAGAAAATATACTTCAGACAGGTGACACAGCCATGATTTATAATGATCAAAGATTCTTTGATTTATAATGATCAAAGAATAATAATTATATCCTAAGGAAATTCAAAATTGGGCAGAATAGCTAAGGAATATAGCAGAGCTATCTGAATGTACTTACATATTTACACAACTGCTCATCATACAGTACTGAGTGCTTAATGATCATTTTCATTTATATCTTTTATTTTGAAGGACTTATCATATTTTTTATCCTAGCCTGCCCACTTTTTGTCAACAGAACCATTTTTGCAGGTAGTCCTTCACCACTAAACAAAACTGAATACAACTCTAATCCCCCCCTAAAGAAACCATTCCTGAATTAGAAAGTTCAGTTAAAGTAGGTAACATTCATCTATATAGAAAAACAAAGAATAAATAATATGAATACTAGTTTGAAAATGGCTTTGATTCTCAAAGGCTGCTAATCTTATGATTAAGCATTACATTCTGTTCAGTGGTATTCGAGGGGGGGGGGACGGGGACCTTTACTTTAGCTCCTGAAGAGTGACACTGTTGCCACTTTACTGTTTCCACTAATACCTAATCTACAAGGTCATGGACACTGTGTCTTGGAAGAATGAATGGCTTTCTTCTCAGCTGGAACTGTCACAACAGTTTTGAAGATGAAGTATTGATTTCATTTGACATCTGATGGAGCAAAATGTTTCTGAATGCCAACACTGATCATATAAATAAAATGTCTTAATAGTACTATAATATGTAATAGCAAATGTAAGAACTTTACTTCACATACTATTGTAAAAATAAATGCTACATAGCAGAATGCAAACTTTCCTATCAAGTCCACCAATAGCTCATAGAACAATTGTTTGACAGTTTGACTGTGACAATTATAGACTGTGGAACCTCTGCGCTAGGGCTTAAAAAAGATCAAGTGCTTGTCACTCTCATAGCAGGTATAGTGAGATAGAATGTGTGAACAGTCCATTTTTCTTTATAATTACACTCCATTAACCTTCTACATGAGAGTTCCCTTGTGCTTTCATACCAACAGCACCAACTGCCCATTTCTGATAAGGTTGTATGGAGTTTGCAAGAATGGGAAATATAACAAAAAAAAATCACTTCAATACTGAACATTTAAACATAGGCTAAACACAATTCTATAATTTAATAGCACATGCACTCATCTTAGAAAAGATTTAAGGGAATCTTCTTCTATCTACCTTTCTGTAAAACTTCAATACATATAAAATAAAATAAAAAATAAAAGTACTTGTCATATTGAAATAATTATCACGATCCATTTTCATTGCAGAATCCTTCCCAAAAGGCCATTCAGAATGATCACATCCACAATAATAAAATAACCCTGGTTGGAACACTATTCTAAATGCTATCTTTTCTTGATATTAATCTACCTATAATACTCAGGTTTCTTGTAAATGAAACGATATTTATTTGATTTTTAATCATCACCACCCCTTTGGTAATACTCTAAGTAAAACTGGAGCAAATCAACCTTTTTAAAAAACATAAAGACAATATTCTCTGAATGAATGTATGTCCCATTTAGAACACAGGAAACATAAATAAGTTTTCCAAGCTCTTTAAATCCAGTATGATTAGATCCTCAACAAGTCCTGCTTTACTCCTTATTGTGTCAATGGGGAGAGGGTGTTCCTGGGAGGGATGAGCAAAGGAGTTAGGAATATTTACCAAGAGTTTTTTCACCCAAGGCATGAAGGTCATCCTAACTGCCCAGCTTAAGTAAGCAGGTATTAGGCAGTAGCCTTATAGGAGATGCAGGAAGCAGATGATAGCTTTAATGGCAATGGCATCAAATCATGCCACATGGGAAAAGGCAATAGTAGACCACTACTGTATATTTTCACCAAGAAAACACATGGATTTCTAATATTGACAATGTAGTTCCAGATGACAGATTTCTCATGTTTAATGGCATTCAACGTGCTATTTACCAAGAGCTGAGGAACATTCAGAGTACTGATGCCATTTTTGACATGGCTAGATTAAAGCCTTCTGTTTGATGTTGCCATACAGGAAAAAAAATCCAAAACTGAAAAGACAGATTTATATAAGAATATGGAATGTAAGAATCATTAAGATAAAATAACTCAGAACAATAAAATATGAAATAAAATGATTACAAATTAATATCTTAGGCATCAGTGAATTGAGATGGACCGGGACTGGACACTTGAAGTCAGATGACACTGTTTATTACACAGGACATGAAAATTAAAAAATGAAAAGTGTTGTTTTTATATTTAGGAAGGGCCCAACAAGAACAATACTTAGCTACAATACAATCAATGACCAAGTAAGATTAATTAGGCTATGAGGACAATCCTTTAATATGGCAATCATACAATATTATGCTCCAATCACCAGTGCAGAAGAGGAAGTTGATGAATTTTATTATCAAGTTCAATTTGAAATCAACAGAATATGCAAGTTCATTGAAGACTGAAATACCAAAGTTGGAAACATTAAAGAGAAAAATGTTGCTGGATCTGAATGACCTAGGAAACTGAAATGAATACCAACGTATCCATTTCTGCCATTCCAATGATTTCTTCATAGCCAAAAGCTTTTTTCTGTTGATTTCCTCTTCTAAATTTAGGTGCGTCTTATAGTCCGAAAAATACTGTAGTTCGTATTTCTTGCAGATAGGACATAGCTAGAAACCCCTGTAATGGATACAGCATTTTGCCTCCTTTTATGAAAGGAAGCAACATTTAGATCAGTGGTTCTCAACCTTCCTAATGCCGCGACCCTTCAATACAGTTCCTCATGTTGTGGTGACCCCCAACCATAAAATTATTTTCGTTGCTACTTCCTAACTGTCATTCTGCTACTCTACACGCGTGACTGGTCCGCATAAGTACATTATGGCGCCAACCCCATCACATACACCTGTATTTCTACGGGGTGTAGGTGATGGGGTTGGCGCGATGATGTCATCACACCGGCGACTCGTATGTGGGCGGATCTGCATGTGGGCCAACCCGCCTGGAGACAGATAGAGGAGCGGTGTCTCGGTTCCTAAGACCATTGGAAATAGGTGTTTTCCGATGATCTTAAGAGATCCCTGTGAAAGGGTTGTTCGACCCCCCCAAAGGGGTCCCGACCCACAGCTTGAGAACCACTGATTTACAGAGTTTTGTTAACATGTGCCTCCGAGGAAGAAATGTCTTAAATATTTGCAAATATGTGCTAAGGCGTATATCGCTTCCTGTTTTTTATAGCCTGGAATTATGTATGTTATTGAGCCAGTCATACCACCTATTCCAACATAAGTAGTATTCCGACTCTTCTTTGCCTTTAAGTGCTTTTGTGAGTTTGTCGGCTTTCTCCGGTTTGCAAATGTCAGCGCGTGTCTTCCTCACATCCGCATTGCTCGTGCATTGCGTCCAGGTGGATGGGCAGAGCCTCCCGCAGTAGCCACTACCGGTTTGCCCGAACCGGATAGAACTGGCTGAATCCTACCACGGGTCCTGTCCTCAATCCAACTTCTGCCTGCGCTGCTCATCTACAACCATCGGGAGATGATGGGCTATTGTTATTTTGGCAGTTCGATGCATCACCCGTAGACGGGGTGCATAATATGGTGCACGGATTGCTTTCCAAAGAAAATTGCATCATATACAGATGAAGGGGAACGAATACAATTAAGACTCACTGCTTTGCCAGAGGACACAGATCCCTGTACGGTGAATGCATCCAATATGCTCCTTATCCTTCCCTGGGAATGTTTTCGGCCCCCAAAAAGTCTGCTCAGTCAAAAAAACAACAACAGCAGAACGAACACACCAGTGGTGCTAGCCATATGCTCACATATTTTGATATCCCGTTTGGCTTTTTTTCCCCCCCGCTTTTTTTGCCAGTTTGGCTACTTGGAGATGCTTTAAGGTAGACTGCTGATGTCCGAAGCTGCTTGTTTGCTCTCTTGGCTGAAACAGAATTCCCGAAACTCCTTCCGTAAAGACCTGAGGGATGTTCTGTCCTTGTCAGACCCAAAGAACCACGAACACCACGTGAAGTTGCTTTTCACTAGTTTATTGTTATTCATCTAGTTAGACTAACTAGATGCATAACTAACTGCATAACTATTAGATAAACTCTGAATCTCTCGGGAGGGCCCGTCTTCGCTCTCTTCCTGCCTACCAGACGTTTGAAACTCCACTGTCTCCTTGTCCTCTGGGAAAGAGCCCAGGGGTGGGAATGAAACATTTCAGCAACAGGTTCACTGCCCAGTTGCTGGGTGGGTGTGGCCCACCCAGCAACCAGTGTGACCAGAAGTAGAAGTGTTGATTCCAAGGAAAATACGTAACGGTACTAATATTTGCTGTACAAATCATCTTTGTATTCAGGATATATTCTTCCTGGATGATTATGGCACCATCCAGCATTGCGTTCAAAAAAAATAAAAATGGTCTGTCTAATAATAATATTCATTCTGGTCACAGCACTATCTTTCTGTCAGAAGATGATTCAATGGGTCACAGGGTTTTCTTAAAACTCTTCGGCTCCGCGCGATTTCTTACGTTTGGTTCCCAAGCCTCCTGTGTCGTGGCTTTGACGCTTTCTGTACTTTCCCTCTGGGAAATTCCTTTAAAAAGAGATAAAGGCTATTTATAAGTTTCCTCCCACCCTTTTGAGACGTTCCCTATAAGAAAAGAAGTGCATATCATACAGTCTTTAGGAACAAATACTTACAACAGAGATTGTTAACTTCTCGGCTGGTTCTGTAACGACTCTGTGATCGACACTAAATTAGCAAGCCGTGTCGTTATTCTCCGTAAAAATTGGCAGTAGCAAGGACTATGTGTTTTTTTTTTTCCTTTTTAATAAATGGGTGGGGTGTGTATAATGGGGATGATGGGCCCAGTGCCACCTGGGAAGCCTCAGCAGTCAAAGTAGCATTCAGCCTTTTAAAGGAGTAGATCAGGGTGGCCAACTGTGGCCCTTTTACAACCTGTGGACTTCAACTTATTATTTTATTTTAATTCTGGTTATTTAATTGGTTGTTTTAATTGTGATTTTTAGAATTGGTTTTTTACTCGTTTTAATTGTTCATTATTGCTTTCATTGTTGTATGCCGCCCTGAGTCCTTTGGGAGTAGGGTGGCATATAAGACTAATAAATCATCATCATCATCATCACCATCATCATCATCATCACAGGAGCCCCCCAGGGCTGTGTGCTCTCTACATTACTCTTCTCTGTTTATATAACAATGACTATATCTTGACTATATAAAGTGAATGACTATAAAACATTGTTTATATAACAATGACTATATCTTGTCATATATAAACTGAAGTTTGTAGATGATACCAAAATCATTGATCTCACTGGAGACAATGATGAGTCTGACGAGATATAGACGAGCAGTAAATCAACTGGCCTTGTGGTGCAGCCAGAACAATCTGCAGCTGAGCACTCTTAAACTGTAAAGGTGATAGTAGTTTTTAGGAGACGTTTTACCACCTATTCTACCACCTCTTACAATATTAGACAACAGAGTATCCACAGTAGAAACCTTCACATTTCTGGGTTCTATTATTTCCCAGGACTTGAAATGGATGCCTAACATTAGAACCATCATTAAGAAGGCAACAACAAAGAATGTTCTTTCAGCGTCAACTCAGAAAACTCAAATTGCCCAAGGATCTGCTGATACAATTCTACAGAGGAATTATCGAGACGGTCAGTTGTACCTCAATAACTGGTCCTGTTTGGTCCAGCAACCAAACAAGACAGACAGAACTTCAACGGATAGTCAGAACTTCAGAAAAAAACCAATTGCAGTCAGCCTGTCTTCCATTGAGGACCTGTATACTGCACGAGTCAAAAAGAGGGCTGAGAAAATATCTAACGATCCCTCACATGCTGGACACAAACTGTTTCAACTTCTCCCCTCAGGACGCCCCTGTGGGGCATTGCACACCAAAAGAACTAGATGCAAAGTTTCCCCCCTATACAATCACTCTGTTGAGCACCTAATTCCCACAACATTGTCTTAAATGAATCATATAATAGAAGTCGTCCCCACGCAGAGATCGCTGTCACTGTCCAATGAAGAGCACCCTATCTCATAGAATAGAGTGCAGAAAAAGAAAGAGTGCAGAAGAAGAGCAACCAAGATGATGAGGGGACTGGAGGCTAAAACATATGAAGAACGGTTGCAGGAACTGGGTGTGATAGCAGTGTTCCAATATCACAGGGGCCACCCCAAAGAAGAGGGAGTCAAGCTATTCTCCAAAGCACCTGAGGGCAGGACAAGAAGCAACGGGTGGAAACTAATCA
>JANHFM010001858.1:480509-492666 GCA_032468115.1 Grayia smithii | reverse complement strand
TTCCTTCCTTCCTTCCTTCCTTCCTTCCTTACTTCTATTTATTTCTTTATTTCTTT
Organism: Grayia smithii; assembly: GCA_032468115.1. Taxonomy (NCBI): domain Eukaryota; kingdom Metazoa; phylum Chordata; class Lepidosauria; order Squamata; family Grayiidae; genus Grayia; species Grayia smithii. The sequence goes on along the minus strand of JANHFM010001858.1, from coordinate 492,610 downwards.
CTTTCTTTCATTCTTCATTCCTTCTTCCCTCTCTCCTTCCCTCCATTTCTTTCCTTCCTTCCTTCCTTCCTTCCTTCCTTCCTTCCTTCCTTCCTTCCTTCTCTCCCTCCCTCCCTCCTGCCATCCCTTCCTTCTAAACTAAACTACAAATATACAATGACAGTTATGGCAGGATATAATGCATGTATCATGAGCCAAACAGCTAACTCTTAAAGGTTTATAGGCTTTGGAAAATATAAATTATATAAAATATAAATTGCCTCCTCGAACATTTTCTTGCGTATTCAGAATTTCTTATAGATTTTATAATATTTTAAAATTTAAATTTTAACATGAACATTTTAATTCTCATACCCTTTTATATATTTTTACTGTACTGTATATTACCCAGAGTCCCTCTTTGAAGGAAATGAATTGTCCAGATATATAAATAAAATAAACAAATAAATATATTGCTTCTTTTGAGAGTTGTTTTGGTTCTGAACTTTTTTCCTGGCATGTGAAATAAGATATCACAGTTCAAGACAATGGAGGACAAACAAAAGGAAGTTAATTTTATTTAGTTGAGGGAAGCGTCTTTCCTGTGAAAATGATAAAGTTTTGTTGAATGTATGCAGGACAGCAAGAAGATACAATTTCTTCTTTCAGTCCCATGCACTTTCAGTTAGACTGAAATATTCCAGAAAATAAATTTGGCTTTGGGCCTGGGTTTGGAACTGACACTGTTTTGGTTGCACTCAAATTCTGAGATTTCACAAAGAGTCTCAGAAGCATTGTTTTTTTTTTTATCATCAACCAGGGTGTTGTTGGCATCTGCGGATGGCTGGGGTTCTAATAATTCCTTTCCCACTTAAGTGGAAATTTCCAGAAGCTGCTTCCCATGGGTTATGTGTGTGTCTGTGTGTGTTTGTGTGTGTTTGTCTTCAATACTCTTGGCAACTGCTTTGAAAAGTCCCTGTAGTTTCCTTGGCAAAGCTTTTCCGAAATGGATTGCCATTGTCATCTTCCTTGGGTGGAGAGAGAGTGACTGGCCCATCTAGCTTTGTGCCTCAGATGGGGACTATAACTCACTATCTCTCAATTTCTAGCCTGGGGCCTTCACCACAACACCAGATTGGCTATTATTTCCATGAATTGAAAAACTACATAAATATTCTTGAGGAGGTTACCTAGCCGAGGTAGCACACGGCTTTCCCTCTTTTTGGAACTAATCTTGGTATGACAATAAATATCCTGAATTAGTTTAAACAGCACATATGGGCGTTCATTTCAGTTTGGAAGGATGTCTTGTTGGCAGGTGGCTTGTTTGTCCATAGCTTGTTTTTCATCTCATCCTGATTTAAATCAATCCTCAGGCTTCCAATTCCAAATAATTAAAGGACAGGAGGCACTGACTTCTGGATGGATAGATATCTGTATCTGGTTATAGAAAAGATGAGATTGGAAGGACAAATTCAGGTGACTAATGGTAGAGATGGTGCTTGCTCATATCACACACAATGTTTATTTATACCCTGTTTCCCCAAAAATAAGACATCCCCTGATAATAAGCCCATTCGTGCTTTTGAGCAAATGCACTAAAATAAGCCTCCCTCCGAAAATAAGCCCTCCCCGAAAATATTTAAATGCAGAGCTGGAAATCAGGTAAGACAGCAAGAGGAGCCGCATCTTGTTCCACGTGCCCTAAAATAATAAGACTTTCCCCAAAATAAGGCCAAGCGCTTATTTCGGGGTTCAAAAAAATATAAGACAGGGTCTTATTTTCGGGGAAACGCGGTATGTATAGATCTAAAAAGAAATGTATCTTGGTATCAATTCCTCAGATATGATTAAAATCTTACTCTATTTGTATATAACAAAGATAGATTATAATCCTTCCAATGTGAGGACAATGTCTTTCTTGCTATTATGTAGGATTTCATGGTTTAAGCAAGTGTCTGTTCTCAGGATAGCAGCAGAGAATATAACATGATTGTTGCTGAAGACAAACCAGATTTAGCCATAAACTACTGAATTGGCAGGAAAATGGTTATAGCCATAGAGCAGCTTGTTAGCATGTTATTACCTAGATAAAGAAAACAAGTCTTGACAACATTCAATGTTACAGTGTACACATATGACAAATGTAACGGGGGAAAAATGAATAAGCATATACTTGTCTTTATATTGAAAAGAAGTTACCTAAAAATGACTTCATGTAAAATATTTCTACTTTGAAACTGATTTTAAGAAAACAAATCAGGTTCAGTTACAAAAATAATCAAGATCTCAACTACCATCTTCTGGGTTACCGTTACCAGATGTGTAATTTTCAGCTGACATGAAAAATAGAAAGGGGGAGAAGAAGTCAGACATCTGCATTTTCTAGGTGTTTATTTTTAAATAGAGGCTCAGCACCTCTACCCTGCCTACCTCATAATAATATTAATTGGGGGAAAAATAACGCTCTTCATTGTTTAAATGCGTTAGTGCCTTTTTTTAAATTAACCGCAAACGGTCATTTGAATTTAATATAATTTTAATAAAACCATCAAAATGTGTTTTTTTTAAAAAAAATAATATTAAAAATACAGGAGCTGATGAAATAGGATTTCCAGTGTTAGATCCCTGGTTGAAAATCATCCCAGAGAGATAATTACTAGGGGCTATTTATGTGTTATTACTGTCTGAAGATTTCAGTTCTTACTCTGATAATTGACTTTTCTTCCCTTTGCTGTAAATAGATTTAACTATATAATCAGCATGTTTCTGAAGAGAAGGCCTTAAATTTTGTAGGCCAAGTTGTGCATTTGAAGAAAGACCCCTTGCCATTTTTGATAAAGCAACCAGCTAAACAAAACAGGGTCACCTTCAGCTGGTCCATGTATTTAGTATGTGCTTATTTTATTAGATTTTTATCCTGCCTTTATTATTTTATAAGTAAATCAAGGTAGTGAACGTATTTAATATTTTGTCCTCCACCTATGCACCCCACAACAACCACCCTGTGAGATGGATAGGGTTAAGAGAGAGTGACTGGTCCAAAGTTGCCCAGTCAGCTTTCATGGCTAAGGCAGGACTAGAACTCACAGGTTTCTGGACAGATAAGTCTTAGCGCCAACCAGACATTATTTAGCATTTTTTCTTTTAAAAAAAAATGCCCTGTTAATTCAATTTGATAGAACATAACTTAGATGGGTTTTTTTTTTCCTGATTTGAGGAAAACATTCCATGATTTGAGGGAAATCATGTGTGCATATGAAATTGCCTTGTCATTTATGTGTCTCTCCAGTTTTGAGCACTCTATTACGCTTCTTAAGTCTCAACTAAATGGTAGACCTTGACTTACAACAGTTCATTTAGTGACCTTTCAAAGTTACAATAGCCCTGAAAAAGGTGACTTATGACCATTTTACACAGTTATGACTATTACAGTGTCCCCCTGTTCACATGATCAAAATTCAGATGCTTGACAACTGACTCATATTTATGAAGGTCCTGGGGTCATGTGATCACCTTTTGCGACCTTCTGACAAGCAAAGTCAACAGGGAAGCCGGATTCACTTAACAGCCATGTTACTAACAAAAAACTGCAGTGTTTCACTTAGCTGTGGCAAGAGAGATTGTAAAATGGGATAGTCATTTCACTTAACAACTGTCTTGCTTAGCAACAGAAATTTTGGGCTCAATTTTAGTGGTAAATTGAGGACTACCTATAATGGTTTGCATTTTTTGGCAATAAAAATGAATAGATCCAGCTCTTGCTTATAATTTGTGATTGACAAATATATATTGTTTTTAAAAAGTATCAGGTGCAATCCTGATTTTCACCAGAATGGCAGCAAACAACTGCAGTCTCACCAAAACTTTCCACAACATCAATTAGCTTTAGGGAGAAAAAATAACCACTGGTAACAGCTTAGAAAGATGTTTCTAAGGTTAATTGCATTGAAACTAGGACATTTTAGTCGGTATCATGGCCTCATGCTCAGGGTTAGTGCTGGAGGCTTCTTTAGCTGGCATTAACATTAGAAATGGGGATGAGAAGCCCTAAAAATATTATTAATTGCACATTAGCACTATGCAGGTCAGTGTAAATCCAGACCATTTTACTGTTCACTTAAAAAAAAATAACCATCTAGAAATATATTTATTGTTCCATTAGGGAAGGTGCGGTTTTACTTTTGAAAATTCATGTGATGTCTAGAGTTATTGGGGGTTTTTTAATCACTTTTACAAAGGTTTAATTTTGCAGCACTTCCTGGAATCACCATATTGTTTAGATGATAAGGTGACATGTAGATTTCAATCCACCCACCCATTCCAGCAATGGAAACCTGACTGGGAAGCTAAATTCCATGAGTACCGATGAGAAAACATTGCCTGACTAGAGTCACATGATGCTGTGTGGATGCATATTCATTCCAGGATGCTAAGGGGAAACAGGCTCTTCCAAGAAGCTTAGATTACTATGTATGCTTGGGAATCTGAAAGAAGGGAAGGGAAGGGAAGCTATTGAAATAGTTAGCGCCTGTTCTCTTTTCATTTTCAAAGCTAAGTCTTATTTCTGTTATATTTCATTATATCTCCATATAAAATCCTTTTGCAGGAACTTCCAAGGGAAACTCCATTTACATCTCTAAATAAAAGTTAAATACAATTTGGCTGTCTTAAGTTCACCAACTTAGAAACACAACTTACGAAAAAAAAACCCATGATACAGGCTGAATAGTATATTATATACAATTATAGTTACTGATAATATGGATGATAAAAGATACTCTTCCAACCTGCTTTTCTCAGGTACTGTGATACTACCAGTATAACTAGCACACTTTGTTGTCAGGGAAGTTGTGGTTGAGCAAGTTGTGGAGGATGCCATGTTAGCTAAACCTTGGAGAAAGCATAGACATTGTATGATGCCTGTACATTTGGATAGTTTGGGATAAAGCAAGACGTCTTTGATTTTGAATGAATTGCAAAAGACCGGGACAAGATTTCTTCATTTACATTATTGAGGGTGTGGGAAGTTAAACGTAGATCTTTTTGTCAGAGAATTGCATCCATATCCTCATTTGCCTTGACTTCCTAGGGAAAGTGATTTCAGACAAATTAATTAAGCAATAAGACATGACAGTGTGTGAATCATCTTGTAATGATTTACACTTTATTGTAGTGCTAGGCACAAGGCCAAAGGCCAGAGTGCTGTCAAAGCATCTAGGTGTAAATTATTTGATTATCCAAGCCCTAGAGTATTTTCCAGTAATTAAAAATACTATAAAACTTTGCATTAAGAATTCAGTGGCTCGTACTTTATTATTTTTTAGCAAATTTCTAGGAAGTCTTTAATATTGGCCCAAACACTGTATAAATAACTAGTTTTTCCCACCTATAGCACACCCCTATCTTCACTGCCCAGATGATTATATTTTCTCCTCTGTGCCAAAACTCAGTCTACTTAACGAGAGACCAATCATATGAAGTGTTTTGTACATCCTCTTCAATTGTTAACATTGAACCTTATATTGTTACTGTAGTTGTTATTCATACTCATGAAATATCACTCTAATATAAATTTTACTATTACTTTTTTCTTGGGGTCAACCTCTTCTCCCAGTTCTATAAATGACACCATTCAGACATGTTGTAGTGTCAAAATTATTTACTGAGGAATTTCTACATGCTAGTTCAAATATTAAGTGTGACCTATTTTACTCTGACTTTTCTGTTATTTCTTTTTTCATTCATATGTCCTTAAATGGCTGAAGCTCCTAGAACAGTGATGGAAATGTCACACGCATGAATGCTCGTCGGGGCCGCGTTCTGGAAAAGCCGAACTTCCAGGTTCTAGTGCACATGCGCGCCTGACAATCAGCTGGCCTACACAGGCCGGTTTTCAGTACTGTTGCGCATGCAAAGGAAGTTGATCGTCGCACACACATGCGCACCAGCACTCGGAAGACAAACAGGCAAGGCCATGCGTGCAGGGCAACATGGCTTCACATGCCACTTTGGGCACATATGCCATAGGTTCACCATCACGGCCCTAGAAGGATGTGGTTATGTTATATTAAGTTATGTTTGGAAGATCTTAAGTTGTATAGCCACAAAGAAATGATTACAAGAATTACTATCAGCTAAAACTGTTGCTGAATCGTGATTTAGCAGTGATCATGTTTGCCTTTGAGTATCTACAGAGAAAACATAGTACAGGTAGTTTTTGATTTACAATAATTCCTGTAATGATTGTACAAAGCATTGAGAAAAGTGACTTTTGATCAGTCATTGCACTTATGACTGTTGCTTCATCCCCATGGTCATGTGATCAAACATTGGGCCCTTGGTAACTGTCATATATTGATGATGTATTGAATAATGGAGCACCCACAACTTCTGGAGGCAAGTCATTCCACTGATTAATTGTTCTAACTGTCAAGAAATTTCTCCTTAGTTCTAGGTTGCTTCTCTCCTTGGTTAGTTTTCATCCATTGCTTCTTGTCCTGCCTTCAGGTGCTTTGGAGAATAGGTTGATTCCCTCTTCTTTGTGGCAGCGCCTTAAATATTCAGACTATTCCAAATCAACTTTTAGCTGAGCCACTATTTTCTATTTTCAATGGTAGCAGCCTAGAAATATGCTAAATCAATAAACAAACATAATCTGCAAGTTATTGTTCAGCTGTACATTTATAGGTGATTATAGAATCCATCTAGATGCCATGAAATAGAAATGGAACATTTCCACATCATTCAGTCTCCTTTGAGGGCTTGTTCCTGAGTATTACCATTTTTTTCATGTAAGCCTCAATTACCCAGAATACTATTTAAACATTTGGAGAAACTGAGATATGAACAATAAACTGATGACATTGGGCTGAAAGCAAGATAAAGATTAAGCACTTTTTACCTGCACATTACTTTTTGTAATAGGAGGGAGGGTATATTCCAGCAGATGTCAACTCTGAAAAACAGAAAACAGTTGCAACAAAAGTTTCCATATAAGTCACAGTATTGTGATGATTATGAGTTTAATATAATGAGTGAACAGGGCATGATTTTGAAATGGAATAACTTTCTAAGTAATGAGCAACCTAAGTAGAGGAACAAAGCATGGATTTCATTTCATTCTGGATTGATTAAAAACATTTTTTGTAAGTCAGGTTTTCCAGGCAGGTTCCTGGGGGAAGTTACATGAGAGAAACTCAAGAAGGACATCCAAAGCATTATTGCAGATTGAGCTGGAATAGTATCATGCTTATGTTTTGCTCAGTGTGTCTTGGCCAGCCCTGGATACATTAAATAAAATAAGCACCTGGATTAACCATTATACAAAAAAAAAAAAAGAAAACTTGCTTAGGACACCAAGGAAAGAAGGAAATTACAGAGTCCCTCCCATCCTTGGGTATTATGCCCGTAACTCTTTCACAGCCACACTGAACTTTAGTCATATTTTTGTAATTCTCCTTATCTGCTACATTTAACTTTAATCTGCTTCATTTAAAAAAAAACCCTTTGATATGGTGAGTGACTAAGTTGAATAGTTTGGTTTGAAGGTGTTGTCAGATATCATCTTTGTTTCCATTTCATGATGCAAGAATCTCACTTCCATTGAGGGCACCATTATTGGGCTGTGTTTAGGGCATCAGTTGACTTTAATCCATGCCTGATCTTGGCTGTAAGAGTTGCTACAGAGAAATTAGAGAATTGTTGGTCCCGAACACAGATGCCAATTCTCATAAATGCCACTCAGCCTTTTACATTCTTTTTATCATCTTGCCACTTGGACACGTGGCAGGGACAAGAACAACATTCACAACACTGTCCACTCTTGCTTCCTAGTTACCAGTATTTCAGATATGCTGCCTTTGATAAAGAAGTCAATAAATTGCAAATCTCCAAACCTTAAGTGTATTTCTATGAAGCCATATTCTGAAGGGGCACTATGCTTCAAAAGTTGGAGTTGGCCATCTGCTTTCAACTGATAAGCCTATTGAATTGGATATGATCCTGGTCATCAAGAAACCCATCCAGATTGCAGGCTTCCTCCACAACTGAGAGCACTGAATTCCTGTTCTGACTTTCCCCATCTTTACTTCTAACAGTGACCCCAGTTTCAATGCCCTTCCAGTGATCTGCACAACTGTAGTATTCTATGCACTTTTAAATGCTGCATTGACCACATAGACTGAAATTACCATCGGAACCAGTGTGGGATTCAAAATGTTTTACTTCTGGTTCTGTGGGTGTGGCTTGGTGGGTTTGGCTTGCTGGGTGTGGCATGTTTAGTGGGGTGTCGCTTGGTGGGCATGGCAGGGGAAAGATACTGTAAAATCTCCATTCCCTCCCCACTCCAGGAGAAGGTTATTGCAAAATCCCCATTTCCTCCCAATCAACTGGGACTCAGGAGGCAGCGAATAGATCGGGGCAGGGCCAGTCAGAAGTTATATTTACCGGTTCTCCAAACTACTAAAAATTTCCGCTATCAATTCTCCAGAACTGGTCAGAACCTGCTGAATACCACCTCTGATCGGATCTGATAAAAAATAGTACTGACAATGTGCTGCACATATAAGATTACTGCAACACATAGGATAAGACTTTACCCAGAGGATTAGAAATTGTGAGCTATAGCATAGAGGCTTAAAGGACAAAGGGTGATACCCTAGGAGCATTTTTTCCTAAGTGATACTTCATCTCTCTGTCTCTGTCTCTTGTCTCTGTCTTTCTCTTCTCTCTCTGTCTCTCTCTCTTCTCTCTCTGTCTCTCTTTGCTGCCTTCATTATTTTTACAAATAATTTAAGATGGCAAACATATCCACCACACCTTCCTCTTCCTGTTTGCCCCACAACAACTCTGTGAAGTGGGTTGGGCTGAGAGAGAATGATTGGCTCAAGATCACCCAGCTGGCTTTTATAGTTGAGGTGGGACTTGAACTCATGGTCTTTTGCTTTCTAGCCAACTCTGCTTAATGTGAGGGATCGTTCTACCATAGAAAATTAGAGAATCAGTTTGGTCTAGTGGTTTAGGCATCAGACTTGAAACCGGGTGATTGTGAGTTCGAGTTCCACTAGTGGTGGGTTGCTCCCAGTTCTGCCCAGTATAGAACTGGTAGTAAAACCGGTGGGAGCAGGGGTGAAATCCAAAATTTTTCCCTACCAGTTCTGTGGGCGTGGCTTGGTGGGCATGGCAAGGGAAGGATACTGCAAAATCACCATTCCCACCCCACTCCAGGGGAAGGATACTGCAAAATCTCCATTCTCTCCCTTCCTGGGGGAAGGATATTGCAAACTCTCCATTCCCACCCCACTCTGGGGTCAGCCAGAGATGGTATTTGCCGGTTCTCTGAACTACTCAAAATTTCCGCTACCGGTTCTCCGAACTGCTCAAAATTTCTGCTACCGTTTCTCCAGAACCTGTCAGAACCTGCTGGATTTCACCCCTGAATTTATGCCAGAAATTGGTGGTAAACTGAACCCCTTGGTCAGACACAATCCTTTGTAGTATCCCATGTAATCAATAAATATGTGCAATGAAAAGCTTAGTTAATTTCCTGGTTGATGGTAACCCTGAACAAGCCATGAAATGGGCCTGTTTCAAGAAAAGATCAATGACCGTCTAGATTACCATGTTTCCCTGACTGGTTAGTAAGTCCACAATGAAGTCCATGGCTATCCCCTCCCACAGCCTAAGAGAAAATGCCATGGGTTGTAGGAGGCCGGCAGGTTTACTTGGCTGTTTCTTCATTGTGGCACAGGTTACGCAATTGCACACATATTCTTCAATGTCCTTCTGGGCCACCAGAATTGATGGTTGGTCAAATGTGACATTTTGAGAAAACCAAATTGGCCAGCTGCTCGGATATCATAAGACCATCACAGCACCTCCATCCAGAGAGCTTTCGGTACATAGATCTTGGAGCCTTTCCAGGCCAATCCGGCCCTCCAACTAAGGGTGTTTTGATTGGCCCGGAACTTGTCTGTCAGAAGGGCTGTCTGAATATCTCTGATTATCTCAGTCATAAGAGTTTTATGACAAGCAGTGGCCCCCATCTGGTTTGTTATACTACCCTCAGGTGACGAAGCCAGGATTATGGCCTGTATTACTTCCTCAGTCACTGGCATGTTGTAGCATTTGGACAAGGCATCTGCCAGGAAGTTCCTCCCACCAGGGATATATTTCAGCTAAAAGTTAAAGTGTCTGAAATATAATGCCCATCTGAATGCTTAGATTAGTCCAGACCTCAAATGGTAAGCCACCCCACTCCAAAAGGTGTCTCCATGTCAGCAAGGCCCACTGAACTACAAAGGCCTCCTTTTCCCATATGGCCCATTTGGGTTCAGTTTCGTTCAACTTGTGGGAGAAATATGCACATGGTTGCAGCTTTCTTTCCTCATTAGCTTGCAAGAGAGTCACCACCCCTGCCATGTCGCTGGCATCTGCCTGCACCACAAATGGCTTGGTGGAATCTGGATGTTTTAATATTGGTTCACATGCAAACAACACCTTAGCTGTTCAAACGCTTGCTGATTAGGGCATCTTTCAGAAACTTCACACCAATGTACACTAACAGGCACACCGTTGTATAGATGTTCCTGCAAAACTTAATTGATCAGTTGCATAAATACAGTGGGTGCTCCTTGTAGGCCAAATGACATCACCTTGAATTGATAACTGCCCAGTGGGCAGTTGAACGCCGTCTTCCACTCATCACCAGGCCTAATTTGGACCCTGTAATATACCTCTTGGAGATCCAATTTTGTAAATACCCTACCCTCTGCCAAGTGGGCCAACATGCCTTTCATTAACAGATGGGGATACAGATGCTCCACACATACAGTGTTGATCCCCCTAAAATCAACACAAAGATGCAACCCTCTGCCCTTCTTTTTCTGGAAGAGAAACAGAGCAGCTACCCTATACTAAGCTGGTTGTATAAAGCCCTGTTTTAAGTTCTTTTCTATGTATACTGTCATCTCCATTAATTCCTGGGGGGGGGGGTGTCATTGAGTATATATTTGGCTTTGGTAAGGCTGCCCCTGGTAGGATTTCAATAGCACAATCAGTGGCGCAGAGGGGCGGTAAGTTGTCACACTCTTGTTCACTACAGATGAACAAGGTCTTCATACACCTCAGGGAGCCTGACTGGCTTCTTGGGGTGCTTATCTGTTGGTTGGGTGTTCCATACACCTTTGGGGTGTTGCTCGTGGGAGTGGATCAGGTCCTACCCCTATCCTCAAATATCTACAACCTCCTCCCCACCAGATCGTCGGACCAACTTATCGAGCTAGGCTAGGCTCAGCACTATCTCTTCTGTTATCCTGGGGACTATGACAAAATGGATATGTTCCTGGCGGGGCTATCTCCAAGCTTAGCGGTCCCATGACATGGGTTGCTGTTGGTCTCCCAAAATCTGTGGGTAACACATCGTAACTTGAAAAAAAAAAGTGTTTCTCAAGGACTCAAGAAATAGCATTTCTGTATCCCAGAGATTTTGCAATGAGGTATCTTGATTCTTATTTTCCATAAAAAAGTATTGTAGTTCTTTTTGCAGTAGAGTATTGAAATTAGGTTCTTTCATTAAATTTGTCCTCATAGCCCATCTCGCTCTTTTAGTTAATGTTGGTTTCCAATTTACAATTAAGGGGTGGTGGTCTGCCCAGCTATTTGTATCTATCTCAACTGATTTAATTTCTTCACCGATTTCGGTTGTAGACCAGAACATATCTAGACGCGACCATGATCTATGTCTAGGGGAATAGTAAGTAAAATCTTTTCCTGACGGGTGAAGTTTTCTCCATAGATCTTTAAGTCCAAATTGATCAGATAAATCATTCCAGGTTTGAGGGAGCGTTTTTTTATATCTTTTCCCTTGGGTCTTATTACCAGTTCCTGATTGATAGTCTTTTTTTATGTCTATAACTGCATTAAAATCTCCCATAATATAAATGTGGTCATAATTTAATGAATCTAATTTTTCATGTAGTTTCTTGTAAAATACTCTTTGATTTGTATTTGGAGCGTAGATATTAACCAAGAGTGCGATAGTCCTTTCAATTTTAATTTCGACAATTAAGATTCTTCCATCTTCATCGGCATATAACTGTTTAGAAATTAGGTTATTTCTG
>JANHFM010001858.1:418910-445803 GCA_032468115.1 Grayia smithii | reverse complement strand
CAATAAAGTTTCATCTATCTATCTATCTATCTATCTATCTATCTATCTATCTATCTATCTATCTATCTATCTATCTATTTGATATAAGAATCTATGATTCTATATATAATCATATACTCTATTATTCTATTCTATGGCGGGGGCAGGGACATGATAGCACTGTTCCAATATTCAAAGGGTTCCTATAAAGATGGGGGGAGGGGGTGTCACAATATTTTCCAAAGTACCAGTAGGCAAGACAAGAAACATTGGTGGGGAACTAATCAAGGAGAGAAGCAACCTAGAACTAAGGAGAAATTGCCTAATGGTGAGAACCATTAACCAGTAGAAAACTTGTCTTCTGAAGTTGTGGGTGCTTCATAACTGAAGGCTTTCAAAAAGAGACCGGACAACCCTTTGTCTGAAATGACATAGGGTCTCCTGCTTGAGCAGAGGGTTGGACTAGAAGACCTCTGAGTTCTCTTCCACCTCAATTATTCTATGTTCCATTTTAGAAATCAAGCCTATCTTATCTCAAAAGGGCACAAAACCATGCTGGTGATTTTTGATTTCTGCAAAGCCAACATTTACCATCAGAGCTGCAAAAGAAAACCAAGTATGAAGCTTATATTATATGTAGCGTATGGGATCTACATAAGCTTATGGGATCGCAATCTGCAATAACTGGATCCAAAATGTTTGAAGGATAGCATTAAATGCAGGAATGCTTTGTATGAGTAATCCAGACACACAGGAAATAACTGCAAAATCGTTCAGTTTGTCATTGTCACCTGCAAATGCTAACAAACTTCTGCAGGAACAGTCAAATGATATTAAGCATCTTGTTCCTCAACACACTTCTGCTTCTCTTGGGGACCTTCTGAAAGGAAAAACCTATCATGCTAAGCCATAAAGTGCTTGGCTTGCTTTTACATTGCTGTACTGTGCAACCCACACCGGAGGGATTTACCCTGCATTTTGTAAACCATGGCTCAAAACAATGTGCAAGATAAGCCTATGAGAAGCCTGGGGCATAAAATAAGGATGCCAAGTACTTTTTACATAGTTGTGATTTGTCACACCAATTCTGTAATGATTTTATTCTGCTGAAGCAAGAACCAGCGGTTTGGTTTTTCAGTGATGTCTTAGAGAAAGCAGAGAAAAATGGCTAGCTGGATGCAAATAAATAGCAGAATTCCTACACTTTTCATGGTTGCCTGAAAGCTGAATCTGCTAAATATTCCCTTAAATATAATTATATTTAATTCCTCTCTTATATTTCCCCACCCTGAGAACATTCCCAAAAGCACATATTTTAACAATAAATCTGATTTGCTAAATATGTTTTTTCCATATTCCTTACAGCTTTGAACCACTTGGTATATAATGGCTGTGTTCTCACATTATGCTGCACCATGGTTAACCACCATTTTTTTTTTGGCTTGGCTTGGCACAAGGCAGCAAATCAGAAATGAATTACTTAAGCTGGTTCACACCATATTTTATCCTAAAACATGTCTGTGGCTCAGAATATCATGTTTATCCAAACGTTTGGATTAACATCCAGCAAACTAAGAATTAACAGCGTCATAAACTTACAGTCTCAAACACCTAGCCATGATTTGTGTACTCATAATATATTGAACATATTGATAAGTGGTTCATTTGTAAAACATTGTCATCAACTATGATTTAATAAGATTATGGGCTGCTAAACCCAAATCACACAATCTATGCTATGGTTTGTTATTGTGTGTGAATTCAATCATTCCTCCTTTTCCTTCTGTCTCTAATATTTGTTTCTATCTTAAAGAATTCAAATGTTAGCAGCTCACCTAACAAAGTTTATATTGTCTTTTATGCATCTTGTCATCCCAGGAAAGGGAGATGTGCTGAACATCTCTTCTTACACAAAAATCCAGACTGGATTATATGTTAGGTTTGAAACGTTTTTGATTATACGTTAGTACAACACTGAGTTAGAATGTAATTCTGATGGCACTTGTAGTTGATTTGATGCATACTAATCTTAGTATTCAAAGTGATGAAAGGAGAACAACACACATTATATGTGAGAAAGATTGGGCTCTAAGGCATTAGAAGTAGCACTTTGCTTCTAATTGAGTTGGCTGTCATTGAGGTTTTTTGATTACGCAAACCCCTTCTTATAACACCATTGTAATTAAGCCTTGGTTTAGCGGTAATCACAAAGGGGTTCAGCTGAATTGGGATCGCTCTGGGATGTGGGAAGAGGCAGAGACAAACTAGAACGAAAATACTCAAGAACTGATCATGGCATAATCAGATCTTTGAAAAAGGAAATGGCTTTTTATATTAAAACCAAAGCTGCTCTGGCAATCTGAAAAATAGAATAAGCTAGACCAAACTAGTAAGTGTCTGAAGTGCTAAAGAAAATAATTTAGTCATGAGTTCAACTGGCACAGAAAAACAAAACAAAAAAAAGCCATTTCTATGAACAGGTAGACAAGTAGGATTAACAGATCTTGGCTGTGAAAACCTGGATGTTACAGTTGGCTGTGGAAAACTGGGAGTTAAAATAAAAAGTTTGAGAAACACTGGATTAGAATTATCTTTGTCTCTTTACTGTCACCTAGTGGGTATCTGGGTTTATGCCGTCAAGATTCTTCAAATATCAAGGCTGTTTTTACCAATGTGTTCTTGTAGCTCTAAACGTGACTGCATTTACAGAAAGCATTTTGCTTTTTCATTCAAAGTTGAGCACCATGTTGAAAAAAAGCTACGACTCACATCAAAATAATTATTATATACTAGAGATTCTGACCTCTCTCTCCCTCCCTTCCTCTCCCTCCCTCTCTCTGTGCATGTGTATGTGTGTATAGTGAAGCACTGTCCCCACTGCTATTCTGCATAGACTTGAACCCTCTTAGCCAGATAATCATAAGGACTGGATACAGATATCTTCCTTCACAAGGATAATATCAATGACTTGGAAGCCATGAGTAGCAGGCAAGCAAGACAATGTCCAAGTATTTCCAAAGGATAAAACAGGTCCTGAGCCAGTAAAATGAGAAGAACAAGATCCATGCCATCAACATTTATGTTCTGCCTGTCATCAGATACACCCTCAATATAGTGAACTGGCCAAAGGAGGACATGGAAGGTGCTGTTGTGAAGATCTGCACACTCCTCACAATGTACAGAGGTTTCCATCCCATGTTCAACACCAGAAACTGCATACCATCTGGCAAGACAACAGGCAGTGTCCGATGAGTGTTAAAGCCAGCGTCCTATACAAACCCAGAGTATCCGGGAGAACATCAGTAAGAAGAGCTGCTGAGATAATGCCTAAGGCAGCAGCAGACATGGGAGGAAGATCAAGCAGAGGAAGTGTCAGGACAAGTCAAGAGTATGCATTGGTTGTACCATTGACAGATAGCTAAAGTGGTACACATTGGGAAATCCTACCTGTGACTGGAAAGGGCTAGATTGAAACACACCATTGCACTGATTGTAGCATCACAAGACAGAGCACCAGATCCATAGAAGCAAAAGTCTACCACACTGGACAGATCTGAGATGCTGACTATGCAGTGAGACCTCATAGACAGTCCAATACATGGTGGCAATGTATAAGATGGAGACAGAAACAGCATACACTGATTGGCATAAACAAGTAGCTGACATTGTGTACAGGAACATCTGCACAATATATGGACTAGACCCTCCCAAGTCCATATGGGAAATTCCACATAAGATCTTGAAGAATACCAGGGCTAAGATCCTGTGGGACTTCCAGATCCAGACAGAGAGGCAACTACTGGCCAATCAACCAGACACTGTTGTAATAAACAGAAAACAGTGGGGATGATAGATATAGCAGTGCCAATTGACAGTAACATCTGGAAGAAAGAGTGTGAGAATATGGAAAAGTACCAGAGCCTGAATGAGGGACTAAAGATGATGTATAAAGTAAAAGTCAAAGTGGTCCCTGTGATGGTAGGAGCCCTTGGGGCTATGACTCCTATGCTGGGAGAGTAACTCCATCAGATCTCTGGAATGACTTCATAGAGATGAGAAGATTTTTTTAAAAAAATATTATTATAATAAAGCACAAAAGAAATAAAAATAATGAAAATAAGTATTGAGTTTCTGAATCTGGACATTTTTAAAAAGAAGCTGGACCACCTTCATTCACTGTGTGGTGCAGTGGTGGGTTGCTCCCGGTTCGGTCCGGTTCGTGCGAATAGGTAGCGGTGATGCTGTGATGTCACCGAACCGGTTCTCCGCATCCCAGACCCGGACCCACCCGCGCGCCCAAACTTACCTTTTTTTGTGAAAACCGCGAAAATAGTGTTCTGTGCATGCACAGAGTGCTTTTTTTGCAATTTTTTCCCAAAAAGACTTTCTGCGCATGTGCGGTGGCGCGCTTTAGGTGCGCACGCGAGCGAAGCACAAATCGCACACATGCGCATGCACGAAGAGAACCAGTAGTAAAGGTAGGTAGAACCCATCCCTGGTGTGGTGGCACAGCGGTTAGAATGCAGTATTGCAAACTCTGCCAGCAGTTCAATCCTGACTGGCTCAAGGTTGACTCAACCTTCCATCCTTCTGAGGTCAGTAAAATTGTTGGGGGCAATATGCTGACTCTGTAAACTGCTCAGAGAGTGCTGTAAGGCACTATGAAGCTTAAATAAGCCTTAAGGAAGCCCTCTTCCTCTATGATTCTATGGCCTCCTTCTTTATCCTCCTGATAAAGTTCTTGTTCTTGGAATAGTTGAATAAAAAGTCAAGGCCAGCAAATCCACTGTCCACATACCCCGCCAAACTCTGTAGGTTTGAACATTCTTTTCCGAGATCCTCTATCCTTTTAGTGTTCCAGAAGGCCACCAAAAAAATTGGTTCTTCCCCCAAGCATTGATAGAGATAAACCAGCATATGCAGAGTTGATGGAATTTTATGGTGTACTGAGAAGTATAAAATTCCTTTGTAAGAGGAATATAACTGTTTTCTTGATGTTTTATTGGTTTTGTGGTAAACTACCTATAAACATATCTTGTGTATAAGATAGGCCAGTGTTTCTCAACCTCAAAACCTTTAAGATGCATGGACTTCAACTCCCAGAATTCATAAGCATGAGTTGAGGGAAAACTGAGATAGGCAGCCACAGCAATCTCCCATAAAAAGTATGTCTTTTTAAATAAACCAAATAAATCAGTTATCTTCCCGCAAAGGACAAAGCATCCATGCCAGGCAAGGGATGCATAAAATTATTTCTGTATTTCGTAAGTTGTTCTTGTGTTAATTTACAAGGATCAGGATAGAAGAAATCCAACAGGAGACAGGTATCCCAGTGCAGAAATTAAAGAGTAATAAGTATAAATAAACAACTAAAAACTATTTTCCATGTCTGTGTGCCGTGATTCTATGAAAGGCAGAGAACAAGAATTGAGAAAGTCACAATCCATGGGCCTAGCTTTCCCTTTTCTCCATTAACATGATACTCCGTCCCTCCCTTTGGCAAACTATCCATGGCCAAAGAATAACTCCACATTTAGGAATAGGTGTTACCTGCTGCTTTACCTTTTCCTCTCTTTTTTTCAGCTTAGAGGCATTTCCAATAAAAGCACAGTAGGTGGCAGTGCCTATGCTGGATGTTATGAGAGCAAACAATGAAAGGCATCATCACCCTCACTGGGTTTATTGACTTATTGAATGTGGCAAAATATTTTTCTAGATCGGTAGCTTAGCAATATGCATGTTGCAATGTGGCACAAGAGAAAGGGAGCGAGAGCATGATCCATACTTTGTAATAACATCGCGGATTGAGTACGTACAAAGAGCAGCCTAAGAAATACAAACTTCTAGCGCTGTCATTTTGGCTTCAGGTTAGATGAATTCAAGTTCTCGCTCTCCATTTCCATGCTATGAAGAGCTGTGCATTCTTCTCTCTTTGAAGTTCACCTGTTTCAACATAAAGGCAAAAGCAGATTTTGGGATGCTTGCTTCCCATGTGTCTGCTTCTTCCAATGATAATAGATACAAAGGGGAATTTAATTATAAGACAAAAGAAGAAAGGATTGTTTAAAATCTAAAATCAGAGTCCTACAGGTTCCGTTCGCTACTTCACACTTTTCATCCTCCAACTCTTTTGATTCAGGGTTCCCCACCAGTTTATAGAAGTAATAGAAATTTTTTGAAAACCTCAATTTGCTACACTAATTTAAAATATTCAGAGTTGTCTAGATCTAATGTAACATGTAGCTTGATACCAGGCAACCCAAGTGAAGAGGAAGAAACTAATTAAAATGCCAGGAGTCAAGAAAGGACTGCTTGTGAAGCAAGAGACAAGGAACAGATTACATCTATTTTACTAAGCCTTCCAATTTGGTCTGCAAAAATCCAGACACAAGAGGGAAGAGCTGGTGGTTCCTGTGTCTCTTTGCTACCATCTAGTGGCAGTCTTGATTTTGACAGTGAACATTTAGCACCTCAGCCTACACTACACCATCTGGCATTTTTGTTTTAATTAAAACAAGCACAGTCATAAAAACTAGGGATGAGTCAGGAGGACAGTGTCAAAAAACATTGAAATGCAATAAAATGTGGCTTTTTGGTAAAACAAACTATATTCTTTCAACATTAAATAGCTAGTAACAGAACATAAATGTTTATGACTAGCATACATAGCTGGTAGAGAAGTAACCACATCTGAAACCCTTCTGTTATTTTCTTTCTTGCTACCATCAAATGGCCTCTATTCTTCAGAAGCCTAACTTCATTGAGATGTTTAGTTTGGAGCAATGGCTGCTATAATTTATGCCATTAACTGAAAAATATGCAGAAGGTGATTGTAGATTACTTAACAAAAGCAAAAAAAGTATTGATTTCGATCGCTGTCTATAATCAGTGGTGGGTTGCTCCCGGTTCGGCCCGGTTCGCGCGAGCCAGTAGCGGTGACAGTGTGACATCACCGAACAGGTTCTCCGCATCTGGGAGCTGGGTTCACCCGCCCGCCCATACTTACCTTTCTCCTTTTTTTGAGCAGTTTAGCCCAGCTGAGGCGTGGCAATCAACTAAAAAGCGCCCATCAGCTGGGCTAAACTGCTCTGCGTATGTGCAGAGCGCTTTTTTTGAGCTGTTTTCCCAAAAAGTATTTAGTGCGCATGCGTGAAGCGCTTGTTCGGCACGTACACGAGTGAAGCAAGCGCATGCATGAAGAGAACCGGTGCATGAAGAGAACCGGTGGTAAAAGTAAGTAGAACATACCCTTGTCTATAATGCTGTATCTTAGATATCATTTACTCTCTTGTTGTTTTTACAGGAAAACCACTTCTAATGAAATATTTGTAGTAATAAGGAAAACATGGTTTTTTTCAGTAGATTTTGATAAATTCCAAACTTCAAAGTCAAACTCGGTTTGTTTATAGTAATTCAAAAAAGCCCAAATTTCATGGATCCTTCCGAATGGACTTTCCTGAATTTGGATTTGTCATCATTCTGAAATGATGACAAATGAGGGTTTTATATTTGTAAACACTCAACCATTTCCTTCTATGCTTTTTATATAAGGAGGTTGAAAGGACAGGGAGAGAGATGAGTTCTCATTTGATTGTCTGCTAACTCTGTTGTGTCTCCTCAATGTTAATATTCTATATTTATCAATATATTGGCTCAGGAATACTGGAGTTGAAGTCCACAGGTCATAAAGGGGCCTTAGTGGCCTATCCTTGCTTTACATCATTAGTTCTCATTCTTTTCCTTTATGCTAAATCAGGGTGTCAAACTCAATTTTATTGAGGGCAGCATGAGTGTTTGACCTCAGGGAGCCGGGTGGGCGTGGCCAGCTTGACATCTTATGTCATCTTATGTCAGGGGCACCTGTGGTGGCCTGGGCAGGACCAAGGGTATCTTCCTTCAGCCTTCTGCTGGTGAAAACAGAGCTATGGAGGGCTGCATGCAGCCCCCCTGAGCTCTGTTTTCACTGCCAGAGGGCTGCAGGAGGCTGTTGCAACTGAAACCAGAGCCTGGCTTCATTTTCATTGGCAGAGACACTGCAGGCTGAGCATTTGCTGTTTCCAGGGTGGCAACATGGGCCAGATCTAAGCAACCCGCTAGCCGGATTTGGCCGCGGGCCTTGAGTTTGACACCCCCTGTGCTAAATGTAAAGCTTTTGAGAATTATCACCTAGGCCTAGGAGTGTGCAATGCAGCATCTGTGGCCACTGAATGGTATATGTGGGTCTCTCTGAAATTGCCTTATGCATGTCCCACAAATTAAAGAAAAAATGCATTCTAATTTAATAAATATCCAAAATCTTGGGAGACTGTCAGATCTTGTGAGAGTCTGATGTTCCCATCTGCAATGTGCAACTTTTGCAATAACACAAAGCAAAATTATTTGATACCTGCACTGGGGATCATATCTAGTATTGTAGATATTCCCAGTAGTCCATAGATCCTAGCTGGGAATCAGTGTTTAATGGTATGCAGTAAAAACACAGTCATGTATACTTTCTCAATAAAATGTCACTTATTTATTTTATTGAGAATGGATGAAGTACAGGTATTTAACATTCTTGCGATTTCTGATGCCATCAACTGAGCACAAAACAATAACGCTTTAAAATGAAGCATATTTTGGCTAAATCCTTTTGTGAATAGGGGACAAATACTGAATCATGGTATTGGATGTTTTTTATTCCCACCTCCTCCCCTTCGAATTTATTCCCACCCACCTGCTTTGTATTTTCCTATGTCAACTTTATAATAGCATTTGCAATATCTTTTCTTCCTCAAAATGGCAAGAAATGTTCTCAGCAGTTTGGATGAAGAGAGTTCCAGGGCTGAAATTAAGGAATTTAATGACTATATGCTTCCTTGGATCTTCAGATTTCCTGATGCCGGTGTTCAATACAGAGATTATTTAGCCTTACCAAAGATATGGACACATTCAGAATACAATAGAATTCTTTATTGGCCAAGTGTGATTGGACAAGACAAATTCCTTGTGTGTCCAATCACACTTGGCTAATAAAGAATTCTATTCTATTCTATTCTATTCTATTCTATTCTATTCTATTCTATTCTATTCTTCAGTAGTCTGAGAAGAATAATCCCCTACTTATCCATTTACTCTTCCACAGCTAGATTTTCCAACTTATTTAAGAAACTGTCAGTCCTTCAAGGCAGATCAGACCAGGACACCAGAGTTGTGGATCCTAATACTACTTTTGCAGTCATAGAATATTGAAAGCCTGAATGCACTTGCCTCCCTTTATCTTCGTGAGAACTAGGGAAGATTATGTTTAAGATACTTTTTCACATTCTGCCCCAAATTATACAGGTAGTTCTTGATCTGCAACCATAAAGGAGCCCACAGTCATAAGTTGTAAGTCATAATGGTTGTAAAAGGAGTCACCCACATGCCCAACCCAGGGGTGGGTTCTACTTACCTTCACCACTGGTTCTCTTCATGCACGTGCTTTGCGTGAAGCTCGCATGTGCGCTGAATGGGTGCTCCGTGCATGCACGCTACGTATTTACAGCTGTAGTGCAGCTTAGAGGGGAAAAAAGCCCTCTGCACATGTACAGAGCACTTACGCCTCGGAAAAAAAGAAGAAAAAAACGGTATGGGGGAAAAAAATGCGGGCAGGTGGGCCCAGCTCCCAACCGCGGAGAACCGGTTTGGTGATGTCACATCGTCACCTCTACCAGATCACGTGAACCGGGCCGAACCGGAAGCAACCCACCACTGGACCAACCCAATTTTATGACCTTTGTGGTGGTCATTAAACAAATGTTGTAGTCATAAAGTGACCACCATGGTAATGGTAATTAAGCAAGCCAATTATTTGCTATGGGTCAGTTTTGCCAAAAATTGGAAGTACAAGACAGTTTTACAAAACATTGTAAAATGAGGTCACATGACCCCAGGATGCTGCAATAGGGATTGTAAATTGTAAATTGCAATTGTAAATAGGGAGATGGGAGAAATAGACTTTGGAACCTGATGCATCATAACTTTCAACAGTCACTAAGCTATTGGACGAAAGTCAAGGAAGATGTCTAGTGGTCTTTTATCTGACCATTGCCTTAATTGCAACTCTTCCTTCTGTTCCTCAAGGTTATTCCTACTATCCATTACAGAGACTTATATGGCTTGCTCATACCAACAATTATAGAAAATGATTGTAATTACTGAGATGTAAAAACTTAACACACACAGTAAGACATGCAATTCAATTGAGAAGTCCGTCCCCCCCAAATATCTTTGAATAACTTGTTCCAGGTTCAGGGACAAGTCCACATTCTATTTGATATTTTACAAAACTCAGTAGTTTCCTCTCCAGATCGGTAGTCTTAAATGATAAACCTAGGATAAGAGCATTACTTACCAGAGTTTTCTCCCAATTGGTTGCAATGCAGCATGAATGATGAAAGAGAATTTGCTTTTATAATTTTTACAAGGGAAAAGAGAATGTCTGAAAAATGTGGGTGGATGGAATACCATTCTTTCATTACTGAATAAAACTTGGCCAAGGTATTTATTTGAATGCCTACTTTATCACCAGACAATCATCTCACCAGTGGTCTCCACCTGGTTTGCTTTATTTATCTGGTTGGCTGGTTTGTAAATGTTACAATGCTCCAAAATTAATATCATACAAGAAGGGAAGATGTCAAGAGGGAACATTATAACTGAATTGTTTTTGTTTTTTGGGAGCAGGGGATAGAATTCTGTCCTTGGGAAACTTTTGGAGAACTTCTCCTCCTCCTAGAATTGTTTTTTTTTAAAATCCAGCCAATTTCTCTGCCCAAAAATGGGTGAAGTATTTTAAAAGAGCATTTGTTTCAATTTTCCTTTATAAAAGACAATTGCAAAATTCTTTACTCTGTGATGGAAGGTAAAAAGATGCTACAAAGGTATACATTATCACAACAATGTTCTTTTTCTGTCTAGATGTCTATTTCATAAACGAAATGCTACAGAAATTCTTTATACATTCTGCATTATTCAGAATAAAATAAGGTCACAATTAGGTCAAATATTGGAGACCATTTTATTTGCTTGATAAATAACTTTAAGAAAAAAGAGTTTCAGTCATATAAAACACTTCAATTTTTAAAAATATAATTTCCCTGAAAATCTGTGAATATTTGCTCACCTAACAAATGTTCAGAAAACATTGTCCAAAGACTATCTATGAGAATACATGGACTAGTCTGTGTGACTAAAATTCTGCCCCTTTTTTACATATATTGCATGGTCTAATATATGTAATAAGTGTGTGGCTGTGGTTGTGGTGATCATTCTCACAATTTTGACCACCTTAGTAGACACCTTATGATCCCAGGTTTGAAGGATGCATGTTTGGGTTTCATTCAGTCTTTGAGGCCATCAGAGTGAAATGTTGGATTGGAAGCAGAAAAAAATTATAGGTAGACCAATGGATATACTAAGGGGTATTTTGTTTCATCACTGGGATGAAAAACTGTACAACAAAATACCCCCACAAACTTTTGGAGCCAAAGACCAAGTTCCTTGAGTGATGGATCAGAGATCACACCTCAAACAACAGCTAATCTAGTACATTAAAATTAAAACCATTTGTGAAAATTAATATGTGTATTCCTGTCATAAAAAGCTTTCTATATCCTTTTAGAAGCTCAAAATGTACTGAAGAACTTTCATGGGAAATTCAAGGACCCACTTTGAATAAGATGAGTTGGTGATTTTTTTTCTGAAAATGCTGTGTAACCTTAAGATCAATTTATATAAAAAGTAAAAATATACATGTATGTGCTTAAGTTTAGAACTGTAATCTTTGAATTTTATTCTCTTAATCTTATCAGTAACACACTGTTTGTTGCTCACTCCCTCAGGCAAAGAAATCTTCTCCTGTTTTTCAACAGTTCAATTTTTTTTAGTAGTATAGTCAATATATAAGTTTCCTTTCAATCTCCCTACTTCTTAGATCAGCGGTCTCCAATTTGGCAACTTGAAGACTTGTTGACTTCAACTCCCAGAATTCCTCAGCCAGCTTTGCTTCTGAGTCTTGAAGTCGACAAGTCTTCAAGTAGCCAAGATTGGAGACCCCTGTCTTAGATGTTCCATTCATTTTCCAATCACTCAACTTCCAACAATGAAGTTATATAAATTCCTTGATAAAGTAATGTACAGATGATTTCTGTTGTCTATCTCAAATTTTGCCTTCTAGGGAATTATGAAAGAGTCCTGCAAACTGAAAAAAAAAAATTAGAAACCCGCACTAAAATAAAATAAAATGCAGACAATAATTTGCAAAGTACAACAAAGTGTAGGGTTATCTTTAAAAATAATGATACCACCAGTAATGCTACATTGCTAATACATGGAGTTTCCTCTGGTACCTTTTTGATTAGTTGGTTATATGCCATCTCTATATTGAGAGACAGTGCAGTTGCAAATTATTTGCCATAATTTATTTCCTACCTGTCTCCGGGAACACAAGGTTGTCAATACACAATCCTCTGAGGTAGATGCACTGAGAGCAAAAGTCCATCTAATGATTTTCTACAGCTGAGTGTAGGCATGATTTTTCCTGCTTCTAATCTAAACTTTCTAAACACTACATCACACTTGGTTCTCATATATTACTAATGATTGAAATACTAAGCTCCAGACACCAGTGGTGGGGAAGACTTGCCCTGATCATTGACAAGGAAGAGTCTTGTTGGCAATTGTTGGTTAAAAAAAAAGAGTGCAGAACTAGCCAATAAGCTTTTGGTATTATCAGAGCTTGTTAATAGGGTTGTGTTTCACTTGCATGTCACCTTTGTGAGATTCTGTTGTGAGGGTCTCACAACAATAAAACCTCTTATACAATTATACTGTTACTATGATAGGAATTAGGGACGCAGTGGATCAGTGGCTAAGACATTGAGCTTATCATTCAAAAGGTTGGCAGTTCAGCGGTTCGAATCCCTAGTGCCACGTAATGGGGTGAGTTCCCGTTACTTGCCCCAACTTCTGCCAATCTAGCAGTTCAAAAGCACATAAAAAATGCAAGTAGAAAAATAGGGACCACCTTTGGTGAGAAGGTAACAGCGTTCCGTGACCTTTGCCATTTAGTGATGCTGGCCACATGACCATGGAGACGTCTTCATACAGCGCTGGCTCCTGGCTTTGAAACGGAGATGAACACTGCCCCCTAAAGTCAGGAACAATTAGCACATATGTGCGAGGGGAACCTTTATCTTTATCTATGGCAGGAATTATCTCAATGCATTGCACATTCCCTACCACTATTGTGGTCTAGCAAATGCCTTATTTTATATGGAACATTTCAGTTCCTGGTTAAGAATGCAACTAAAGTGTGCTTAAGGTTCTTTTTACAACTCAGAGGCAATACACTCTCCTCTAATCTTCTATAATAAGAAAGCCAACTTTATGTATATATAGCCAGGGTAGATAGTGATTCCCCCTTTAAGAATTGTAGACATAAATCAGCTTTTTTTGTGATTCCTAGACCCAGCAGATTTTGTCCAGCCAGAATTTGAAATTTTAGTTGGAAACAAAAGAAATATTGGTTGCTTTTAACAACCTAAAATCAAATATTCAACACATATACAGTTCTTTAAAAATGTAGCTATTAAAATCCAACAGACTGCATATCACCAAACCATGGGACCTAACATGTTTTATTATTGTTCACTTTTTACTCTTCTCATAGAGTTACACCAATTCACTGTCTTTCCTCCATTCTTGTCCATGGATGGTTAACCTGTACAGGGGAAAAAATGCATTAATAATAATATTTAGGTTGGTGTGCACTAATTTATTACTACCCAGCTAGGTAAAAAGACATGCTACAAGTGCTGTGATCCTACATAAATCCGAAAGACACAATCATCTACTGGATGTGAAGGGATACAGTGGATGTTCAGATGATTAACAACAAAGCACATTGTTTAAAGGGTCATTAGCCATAAAGCATGGCATTTCAGTTTTGACCCTTTTTTCCCCTACATAAAATATAAGGAAAGAAACAAAGATACTATGCCTTTTGCGCTTAAGTTTCCAATGGAAATATTTTGCATAGCGGCCATTGACATGTCATGTTTGCAGAACAGTGACTGACAAGAGTTAAATTCAAAACATGTAGTCATTTTCTAATGTGTGGGACTTATTATTTTCCTTTTCCCTTTTCTGTGATTGAAGGAAAACTGTTTAGATGTTTGTTTCCAAAACGGCATCTGTCAGTAATCAAAGGGGGAAAAATTGCATAAAACAAATGCAATTGTTTAGAGCAGCATTTCCTGGATCATGTTAAATGCTTGATTTGCTCCCCATTATGTTCACCAAATAATTTTGTTTTCCACAATAATTGTAATATTTAACATGTTGCATTTAATCTTCTGTCAAGGCTATTAGTAACAGCTCACTTAGAAAAAGACTCGTGGCTCAACAAGAATAGATTCACTGCCACCCACATCACAGAGAAAAATGGTAAAGTTAACTGCACCCTAATTGTTCTGGATCGAAAACACAGTTATTTAACAGCATTGGTTCTTTATTTGACTTCCAACTACTGTACATTTACAATGAAGAGAGTTCATTTTCATTCTGAATTTTGTTCTCCAGCAGTCACTGTGGGTATTTTATGTGGTTAATTTGTAGCTTCAGTGTTAGGTCCAAAGATCTGTGAGTGTTGAACAAGATAAAGGCAATAAATAGAACAGTTATCAGTCAATATAAGATCATATAAGCCTGTGTCAGCCTCAGGCAGTAATCATAGAAACTGTAGTTCATTTTTTATTCAGCTGCATTTTAATAGAAGAAAACAATGTAGGTCCAGTTATTAGTAATCACAATTGCTAGCTAGTTGTAGAGAAGGACAAATACCTGATCTGATATTGTTTAAATGCTGGTTGTTGCTTAATAGTCTTACTTTAACAATTCTGTGAAGTCCTTGAAGATCATCAGGTAGGCTAAGGAAGGAAGAACAGTTTTAATCAAACTGAATTGAACCTAGGAGGTAGTTTAATCCATCAATCAGAAGGCTCACTGTGACAATATTTATCTTTTTCTAATGTTTATTTTCTTCTTTGGCTCTGACTACAATTTTGATATTCCTTTGAAAAGGAGTTGACACTCAATATACAAAGCATAATGAGATGTCAGGCACCTGCGTTACTGATTTTAGAATATATACACACCAAACATATCTATGAATCAGTGTTATACACAAAGAGATGTTTATATGCATACAAGCTAACTGTGTCCACCTTTGATTGTATCAAAAGAAATAAGGCATTTCTAAACAGCATCAATTTATTTGAAGATAAAATAAAATGAAATTCTTTAGCCCTATAGAGCTACAAGAGCTGGTTAGAAACTAATTGCACCTGATAATGCTATGTGATTCAAGAGTTAGAAGGAAATGTGTTTTGAAGAATCTAAAGTATTTGAATTTTTAATCCTTATATAGTATTTCATACTAACAATTCCGTAATTATTCATTGTTAGGATGTAAACATAGAAGCTTATTTTTACTCACAAAGTCATAGTGGTGGCATATCCTTCCTTTTTTTTAATGTGGAGAACAAAAGATTAAGCCATTTAAAAATAGGATAATCAATTTCCCTTTAATAAAATAATTAAGAGAAATCCTGTGTTAATACAAGTACAGCACAGGACATTCAGGCTTTTCATATCTCTACTTCTATATTGTATTTTCATATAATCTACCTGTCTGTCTATATCTGATTGAGAAATGTGCAACTGAAAGGAGGGGGGGGGAAGTATGTTGATCATTCATATATGCAACTTTATGACAATGGTATTCAATTGCACAATTATGCACATTTCCTGCAAAGTAAACAATGTTGAACTTGTGTGACACACTCCCTAATAAACATGGAATATAACTGAGTGACTGCTAAAAATATATAGGGAATGCATATTACATGGTTGGCACTTTACTTGGCATTCCAGAGATTCCATCGGAATTATCCTTTGATTTTATATTGTTGCTAAGACTACACAACTTATTTTAATATTTAGGAATTGGATCACATAATTTAGTAGCACAGGAAATGCGTCTTTATAGCACATCCTACAAACAAAAGTGACAAACTTTGTCATCTTCAGTAAACAAATGAAATAAATATGATTTGCATTATTGCAATACCTTAGAAAAAAATATTTGATTTCATGGAAATAGCATGTAGCCTGCTATTTATTATGTGATTATAATTGAAAGTATATATCATTTGACATTTGGATATTCAAATCATGTAAAAAAATGAAGAAGAGGAAGAAGAGGAAGAGGAAGAAGAAGAAGAAGGAGGAGATTTTTTTTACTTAAGACATTTTTAATATTTTAATATTATGGAAGATAAAACCTTTTTAATTACTAAGAAGAAATAACAATCCTCAGTTATTCAGATCTACATTCTCCTCTTTATTTCTTAAAATGATTACCTACCAAATTGTACATAATGCCAAAAAACTTAAATTAAGTTAAATTAAATTAAATTAAATTGAAACCTTCATTCTAGCCCCCGTCTTCCTCCTGCTCCCTGATCACATTCATGGGAAAAGTAGCTGTGATAAACAGATACAGAATCAGTCTTGAAATTCTTTTTTTTCCCCCTTTTTGGAGGAGGAAAAAAAAAAAGCATACGTCCAAAACATTGCATGATAGTCTCTAAGCAGTTCCATCTGTCAAGCAGAAATTTTAGGCTAATAGCCTGTGGCAATCTCCCTCTGCAGTCCACTACCTGCCTTTGTCGGACTAAGTCTCTGTTCCATTTTTTTAAGGGTGGGGGGAAGGAAAAAAAACCCGAAAGGGGAAAAACTTTGTAAACCAAAATCTCCTGAGTGATGAAACTCTAATTTTACCCTCCTCTCTTTGATGTTAAGCGGTGGCTTCTTACTTTAAAAAAGAGAGAGAGAGAGAGAAAAGAGGGAGGGGGAGACAGAAAGAGAAAGAGAGAGAGAGAGAGAGAGAGAGGAGAAGACAGCAAGGCTAGAAGCAGATGACTTTTCATCCCCACTTCACCTTGCCACTGGGTCTGTGAGAGATTGGTTCACTGTCAAGGAGATTTTTTTTTTACCCATGATTCCATATGGTATGGACCGGGCTACATGTTGCCCAACATGCCAGTGCAAGTGTTTTCTCAATTAGGTGTCTTATCTCCCGTGAGTTAGCATCAGATGAAGCTTGCTGACAGCATAATGGCAGGGAAAACCTCCGACGGATCCATCAAATGGCAGCTCTGCTATGACATCTCGGCCAGAACTTGGTGGATGGTGAGTTGGCAGCGCGGCTGCCTTTTTCTTCCCCCTCCTTCCTTTTTTCTACTTTCCCTCCCTCTTTGACAAAATGTCCCAGACCTCACATTTATCAAATTAACATTTGGATATTTTTTTTTTCACACTCTTCACTGGAGCAGCCTTCCACTTGTCCCACTTGTGTGTGTTTTTCCCCCTCTGTAACAAGAGACCATTCGTGTGCCCTGCATTTGAAGACAGTGGCAGCTTTTCCCCACTCAGGCTGGTTTCCCTGCACTTTTCTTGCTAAACCTAGCTGGATAGGTAGCTTGACAAAGTTTTCGTTTCACTCTTTCTCCCATTGAGCTGTTATGCTTTGTTGAACTTTGGCGTTGCAGATTCTCATTCTATCTCTGCCTGTGAACATGTGGTTGCATGGGTAGAAATATAAATAGAGTGTGTATATTTTATACTTGTTGACAAAATTGAAGCTATTGCAGGCCATCCCAATTTTAGGGGGGGAAAGCTCTGTTGGCATTTATTTTTTTTTTATGGCATGGGATGTTTGATGGTACGGATGTTATCTCATAGAAGGAGCTGGTCTAATGTTTCCTTTTATTTGTTAATGTTCGAAGAGGTTCCTGTCCAGTTCAGGTTCAGAAGGTGGATGTTGTATAGACCCCACTTGAATTTCGTTCAGATGCAATTAAAAGTTTTATTAAAGTTTCCAAAGGCACTCTCAGAATGAGTTAACTCACATGTCATGGTCATTCGGGCCAGACAACCTTTGACATCTTGAGTCTAGCAGAGATACAGTGACTTAAGAGGATGCACAATAGCTCATTGTAGCAAAGATGCAAACCCCGTTGTGTTGAAGGGAGCCCTCAAATCATTACTGCCCTCGTTAGCGTGCTGTCCGTTAAGGATTAATTTGTTAGCTTGTTCTTTTCTTTTTCCTTTTTCAAAAGCTTTTTTTTTAAAGTTTTCTGTAATTTTAATTCTTAAGGAAAAAAGTGATTTTGCTCTTATTGTTATAATTATTATTGTTTTGCGGAGAGAAGCATTTTTGCTGCCAGAAAATGCATATTTTATGTGCTCCTAACTGGACTATGAGCTTCTTCCATTCAGTTCACATAGATATCACGGTTTGTTGCTGGTTTTGTTTTAAAGAAGGACTGATGAGTGGAATTACAATGAAATGGACTGTGTGTTGTTTGTGTTGTTTGTGTTGTTTGATATACTGAATCAAGTAAGTGGGAATATAAAATCTTACATATATACATGCATGCACCCCCACACACATGAGAAACTTCTCTACCAGATCAATTTTGTTGTCACTCTGAGAAGTTCAGGACTCCTGCGGATTTGGAAGACATGAAAAAGTGAACTACGGGAGGATTTCATTGTTCAGTTTGGCGGAATTGGTTGCTTGCATCAAAAGTTGTTAGGGGAGTTATATTTGTTTTAACTTTCACTCATTATAAAAAGTTTAACTGGCAGTCTCCAGGTATATGTTACATGCTGATGTTCGTTAATTAAAGGAGGGGAAGTCTCACTACTTTAATCAAACTACTAATTTTCCAATTAGATTTTCTGCCAGGAGAAAATGCAGAAAGGATGTTCTTGGATGCTCTGAAATAGTCTGACTTTTAATTTGACTGTTTAGCTTGATAAATTCTGAAATGTGACTGTTGAACAGTCATAAAACCGCACTGTTTTGGTGTATGTACATGACAGCACACTTCGATGTTAAAGATGTCAGTATACCTATTTGTTGCCTTGTGCTTCTGGTAAGCTGGAGCTGCTTAAAATTCTCCCAGTATTGTATCTTAAAAGATTGCCTCTCTTTTAAAAGCATGACCAAGACTGTGTTATACCTCACTGATGATGCTTATGTTTTATCATTTTAAGTATAATACATACAAAATAAAAGGCTGGAAACATTAAGCAATGCACTTGACAAGAAAATAAACAAGTTTTATTTCTAGACAGACTGTTTAGATAAAGCCTTACAGAAAGTTCTTAAACTTTTAGCATACCACCTAATTTTATTCCCTAAAAGTACAGATTTTTTAAAAAATCACATTGTTAAAAGTTAACATACTAATAAAGAAAAAAAAATGAGAACTGTTATGTTTTTCCTTTTACACAAACTCTCCATCTATGCAAGTTTTTGTGTAACAGGCAGGTCCGTTTCAGACCGGGATTCAATTATTGATACAAAAGTAAGCAATTTTAATGCTTCTACTATAACATCAAGCATATTTTCCCCCTTAAATCTCAACGCATCTGTTAACTTCTTTTAATCAAAACTCTGCTACACAGTGCATTCTAACATACAAAGACAAAAAAGAAGCTTTGAAAGTTACCTCATGCATCGTCTGGCTGCACAAAACAATCTCAGCTACTGCCTACTGCTAAACTTCAGTTTGGTACTGCCAGCATACAAAGAGATGAGTGAATGCCCCCTTTCCACCCGCATGGACCCAGCTGCCAGCCGCGTGATATGCAATTTTGCTTTTTAATGAGTCGTAAACAATTTATGTATGTCAATGGAGCGAGTTTGTTTTATTTCAGGAAACAGGTTCAGAATCGGTTTGAAGTGGCTGCCGTCTCTACTGTAGGAGAGTATGCTGTCCAAATTTTAAAGGTTCTGTGTCATTTTGATGAAAAGACCTATTATAATGAAAGAAATGGCTGTTTTCTAAGGGTGGGCATAGTAATCCCCGAGGCTGGGGCTGGGACTCAGTCTCTCTCTCTCTCTCATTCTCTCTCCCTCTCTCTCTCTCTCTTTCTCTCTCTCTCTCTCTCTCTCTCCCTCCCTCCTTCCCCATGGCATGATTTCATACAGTACCCAGCGTGTTTGTAGTTAGATAGTTGTTTGATTGGATATCAGCTAAAATTGAAATTATCTTCAGTGCTTGGACTTCTCTCTGTGTGTATGTTTTTAAGAAAGTATGGTCTAAACTTTGTAATGCCGCTTTCTCATCACATCTTCAACACCATTATTAGAAACTGGTCTTTCTATCTTTATCAGATAGAGTGGTCAAGATGTTTAATTTCTTTTCTGTAGTAAATAAAAAAAAAATCTAGGAAAACTACAACCTGAAGGTATTTGTAATATTTCCAGAGACTGTACTGCCAAGTAAATATGTTCAGCATCATCAGACATTTCCTAGTACTGTAAGCAAGACTCAGTACATGTGTATATTTAACAGTAATTACATTTGTTGTAATGATTTGCAAGAAATCTTTTGAAATCTAACCTTGTCTACCTCATGCTTTAATCATGGCATTTGTGAAACAGGTATTAATTTAGGCTAACACTCATATGACATCCTTAATTTAAAAACTTCTGAAAATGAATTGGCACGCCAAAGATGACAAAGTTAAATGAAGCCTTTTTTTTCCTTTTAAGAGGGAAAAATATAAAATCTAATAGGTATTTAATATATTAAAATAAGTTTCCAAAAGTTATGAATCAGGGTGCATGTGCCATTTCTGATAGCCTTCTCAAGTTCTGCTTCACTCATACTTATTACGTAGGTGATGAAAACATTAATAATTTGGAAACAACATTATTTTGGAGTTATATGCTGAGAATGTTCAGGTGTTTGACTGGTGTAAAAAAAGTAATAGATTGAGCCTGTATCTGACTCTTATCCTTGAGAACAATGGAGGTATTTGTTGCATTTATGTCAATGCCATTAATAAAGAACTATTTTGAAAGAAATTCTTCACATATATGCCTACAGATGATTAGCTATTAAAAATAATTCTTTGGTGCGACAAACTCTATAGCCTAGACATCGTTTCATTATCAACCTACAAGATGCTTTTACCTGTGTCTGTTCAGCATATAACAGTAATATAGGGAACAAATCTGCCAACAGGATTCCACCAATATTAAGTTAGAACTGGGAATATAATACTGTGTTCTTTCCTAATTGCTAATAATTCTAATCTTGGAAGCAATTACTAGCAATATGTATAACATTAGGCATTTAATTTCTTCCCCTTAATTCCTGAATGACATTTTGGATGCAACTCGTATTTATTCTTTGTTGTCATTGGAAGTTACTAAAATTGTCAGGATGGCCTGCAACGCAACTCAGCATGTAACTACTGATTTAAAAATGTATGTATTCTCAAGACAGAAATCACTAAAAATGAACTCTAGATGATAAATTCCACGATCTCATATGAAAGAATGCCATTAATGGCCAGAGCTTACAACTTCAGAAAACTTTGACAGATTGCACTTCACTGACTAAATGTGTCTTCTGAAGGAAATATATTCAATATCATATCAGGGCAGAGAGTATGATCAGCTTTTCATCTAATAGTTCATCTGCCTGCCTCACAACGTTTTATGTTTTGTAGTCAGGACAGCATAAATTTCTGAATGCTTCCAAAAGTGTTCATCATTTGTAGCCCATTCTGTCTCGTCTTTTAGGAACATTAATACTCCACCCTGTTGACTGCTTTTTCACTGTTATATTATGCATGTTAACTATTACACAATATACGTTTTTCTCCCAGTAAACATCTTGTTCTTCCATTGTACCATCCACTTATATTTCTAGATATCTCTGCCTCTGTTTCATTTCTTCCTTCACCTGTCCTGAATATTGTTAGGAATGTTTCTAATTTAGAGGCAGTGGCTGATTAGAGGACAGGAAATTGGAGGATTAAACTGTCTGGTTGAACTTCCTTTACTTATCAGCACTCGGCAACTTAGTCTGGATTATGAACTCAACAACAGTTCCAGAGTTGATTTCCCTGTTGTGCGTAATTTTTTCTTTCTTAAAAAAAAATCAGAACTTTAGGCTGCTCGTGATTGTAAGCCATTGTTGGTTACTTTCAGCCTTTGATAAAAGAAAAAAAAAGCTTTGAATAATTTTAGACTTAGAGGACACTCTCTATTGACACTTCAGAATGTGTCTCTGAGAATGCATGTACGCATATTTACATAATGTCAATAATTGCTATTGAACCAAACATCAAGTAGTACCATACTTTCTAAGGGAAATTGCATTATTTGATAAGAATAAAGGGCATTATAACCATTATTAAAAGCTGCTTTTCTATTAGAGGCATCCAAACTCTTGGGTAACATCATGATACAAATGTGTGGTCTATTGGAAGATCTTTTTGAAGATATCAAAAGACTAGTCTTCCAGATCATAATTTCGTATGAGAAGGAATTCACCTCATCTCAATTGTCCAAAAATGAGATAGGGTAAAATAATATTTTGGAAGCATAATAAATAGTAAATAGTTCATTGAGAACAAATTTAGGCCTACAATAAGAAAATTCTTCTAATAAAAAGTATCTTATCATTCTAGCAATGCTCTATAGGATCAACAAGATCTTTGTCTGTGCTGTGTGATTTTTATAAGGTTCTTTTGCTGTGTTTAATCAAAACCTTGAAAAAAAACCCAGAACTAAATATGCAATAAAGCATATTTGTTCCTTCCCATCTTTAAGAGAAGAAACCCCTGGTAGGATTTTCATGATCTCACTTTTAATAAACTTTACTTTTTTAAAAATATTTATTGGAGCTTAGCTTGTTTTGTAGCAAAGGTTTACTTATTATTTTGTGTATTTTTTACATACAATATGCATAACATTATTTTAAGGCATGTTGGCTTGACTTGGATCGGGGTCACTACAGGTGTAGAATGGAAACCTAACCTTGCTTCTGATTCCATTTTTGTAAAAAAAGAAAAAGGGTCACTGACACAGGTATTTTTTAAAAAAAAATATAATTTGTATCAATAGAAAGTGTTGTAAAACATGACATGAAGGGTGATTTATTTTTTCTAAGCAAAGGGAAGAAAGAAATAGATTCTCTTTTCTCTGGACATGGCAGTTTTGATCTGCATCAGACCATCACCTATTAACTCTAGGAAAAGGTATGCAAAGGTATTTGGTACAAGCCATAATGAAAAATGATGAAATGGACATCCTGACAACATGATATGAACCTGAGCTTTTCAGATTTATACTCCAATGTTGAACATGAGTATATAAGACAAGTTGTGTTACGTTTATATCCTGATGATAGGATACATGTGTCACTTTTCAAGATCTAACAAATCTAACAAATAATCTAACACATAAATCTAACAAATAATCTTCACTTTGCCCCTCACACCTTCTCAACATCTACTGAGGTTCTATATACTTAAACCAATCTATCTTATAACATCATGTATATAATGTATTGTATAGTTTGTTCCTAAGTACAAGTAGTCTTCAACTTACAATTACAACTGAGCCCAAAATTCCTGTTGCTAAGCAAGACATTTGTTAAGTGAGTTTTGCCCCATTTTATGACCTCCCTTATTACTGTTGTTAAGTGATCACTGCAGTTGTTAAGTTAGTAACATGGTTAAGTGAATATGGTTTCCCCATTGACTTTGCTTGTCATAAGGTCACAAAAGATGACCACACGACCCCGGGGCACTTCAACCATCATAAATATAAATCAGTTGCCAAGTGCCTGAATTTTGATCACATGATCATGAGGATACTGCAATGGTCAAGTGTGAAAAATGTTTGTAAGTCACTTTTTTTCAGTGCTGTTGTAACTTTGAATGTTCACTAAATGAACTGTTATAAGTTAGCGACTACCTATATCTCAAGTTTCAGTGATCCTTGTTCTGGGTTGTACTCTATGTATACAGTGATAAGGAGAAAGTCAGGTTTACATCAATGTCCAGCTTTGGAAAACCTCCAGCCTGCAGTCCTAATTTGCCAACTCAGGAAGCCCCCAAATTCCTAATATTTGGTGTTGGATTATTTTCCCTCTATTAGAAACTAGGGTTAACGATTTCCTTACAAATCGATCCATCTATCCCACTCATAAGGCTAAGCCATTTTGGTCCTGCCTGTCCAGTGTTTGACCCCTTGCCCATCCCTGCTACAATGGTAGCCCGGAAATTTTGGACCCCCAGAGTTGACATTGTGGAATGGATCATTCTAGCAGAATTTCCTTTGCAGTGTTTCTCAATCTTGGCAAATGTAAAACATGTGGACTTCAACTACCAGAATTCCACAGCCAGGAATCCACATGTCCACACATCTTAAAGTTGTCAAGGTTGAGAAACACCATTATTATTATTTAGAGCTGCCAGTATTTACTCCACCTTGCAACTGAAAGAATGCTATATAAAGAAGTCTGTAGAGATTCTCAGTCATCCAGGTCATGGTTGTCCCAAAGGTGCTTTTTTCAGGAGGCAACTCGACTTCCTTGTTTTTTCTTTGAAGACATTTTGCTTCTCATTTAAGAAGCTTCTTCAGCTCTGATAGAATAGTGGGGAATGGAAGGATTTATATTCCTTGGAGACTGCTGGTCATTTGCATCCTTTTAGATGGATGCAAGGAACCAGGAGCACTACTCGGTGACCCTGAGGACACAGATAAACCTCCAAGTGCTTCAACATCCCTCTAAAAGGATGCAAATGACCAGCTGTCTGCAAGGAGTATAAATCCTGCCATTCCCTACTATCCTGTCAGAGTTGAAGAAGCTTCATGGATGGGAAGCAAAACATCTTCAAAGAAAAAACAAGAAAGTCCAGTTGTCTCCTGAAGAAAGCTATATAAAAAAGTTTCCCAGATTTGATCAATCTTATTTTATTTGAAATTGAAAGTGCTTGTTTTAATTATTTGTCCACCACTAAAGTTCTAGCCCATAACCATAGTAAAAAATTACTATCATTGTTGCTTCCCTTGAGATTAGGAGGATGCTATATAAATCGGCTTCCCAAATGTCCTACTTTAATCAGGATTGTCTCACCTTGCACTGTTCATCCCAATCGATTTACAAAACTCCTAGAAAAAAGGTCTCTACAGTCCCAGAAAGCATGGAACTCACAACTCACCATATTTCACAATTTAGTTAGTCTCCTTTCACCTATGCAATTGGACTTGCCCACACAACAGGGGGTTCTTTGGAGAACTTGGTTTAACCATCTGACAAAACTACCGGTAGTTCCTCCAGCCAGTTGCACAGGCAAAGGTGGTTCAAGTTAGATAAGAATTCTAAAGCCCATGCTTCCCAGCTCAGTGCACGACTTTTCTCATTGTGCATGATCCTTCCAAGCCGAACCATAAGAAGAGAACCGTTAGTAAAGTTATTAGGATTATTTGAAAGGCAGTTGGACAACTCCTCCCTAAAGCCTGCCTTGGCTGCTGTACACACCTAACACCTTCATAGAGACAGTGAATCACAGCCCAGTGCATATGCTTGTGAGCAAAAGCCAAAGCAGCTATACAATAACCCTTTCAGTTTCATAGCCAGGGGTGAGATGCACAAATCATTGAGATTGTAAAATTCATTCAGGATATAAGGAAGCTACAAGCGTTCCTGATTAAGGAAAGCTGACCAAGTGTATGAAAAGCCTTTAAGGCTTCAGATAAACTCACATAGGTAGCAATCTATTCCAAAACCAAAAGAGCAGATTTCTTTTTTGTATACATGTTCTAAGTACATAAAACTACACGCAAAGGTAATTGCATTTCATTGGTCTGTAGTGAGTCAGAAAAGAAATGTTGGCCAGTAACAAAAAGTCAGTACTGTTGATTGAAATCCCTGTAAAAGCAGTATTTAAAGATCAACCTACCAAAGGAATATTAACATTTGCAAAAAATAATGCCTGTCCCAAAGAGTTTTGAATTTATAGCCACTGTAATCAAGGCTCTGGACTATTTCCCATATACCAGATTGCCGAAGCATGACTATGGGTAATCTATGCATTTCTTGAAGAGGCAAAACAGATATATTAACTAATGGAACTGAATGCAAACCATTTGCTCCATGTAAACATAGATTTTCCAGGGGGCTGCTGAAAATAAACGTAGTCACCATCCAACTACGGACGTGACATAATGCTATAATGCAGACCCCACACTTCATAGTTTTTTTACTTCCAAAAAGCACACAGCACCCTTGTTTTCAAAGGATCACACTTTAGTAACCACCCACATTAATTTTATCATTCAAATGGAATTTTGCAAAACAGGATCACATAATATTCTACAAGGGGCAGGGGGGAAAAACAGAGTTACATGAACTGGAAATTATTAGGTTATACAGTAAAGGGTTTCGAGAATTTCCATAAGGATATCTTCTAGATGTTTTGTGCAATTTGGGTCAAGATATATACCAGATCATTGTTATATGCTTTTTTTTCCTGCTAACAAAGTATCTCAGAACAACCTGATTTGATCACTCTTGCAAGACAGGTTGGCATGGCTGAAAGGTCTACAAGTCTTTGTAAGTTAATCAGCTAGCTATCTTAGAGGCCACTGGGTGATAGTATATCTAGATAGAACAGTTGCCTTCAGATTCTTAAAAGCCACATTCATCATGGTTTTTAATTTCTGCATGAAGCAATAGTCTTGCATCTCACCTGAAGTTGCTATTTTATAAACATTTCATAGGCTGCATTTGAAGTACTTTTTTCCATCATCCAATTCTTACATTGCAGTTTAAAATAGGCTTGAATAAATTAAAGTATGTTCACAAGAAAGTTACAAACACGATAAAACAGGGAAACCAAACTCTACAAAGAATTGTTAAAGAAGATAGAATTTAGAATAGAATAGAATAGAATTCTTTATTGGCCAAGTGTGATTGGACACACAAGGAATTTGTCTTGGTGCATA